>CM068305.1:57705809-57945809 GCA_034768735.1 Schistosoma mekongi | reverse complement strand
ACTTCCAGATTAGTGTTACCCCAAATAACAAAATATTATCATAAATATCTTGGGACGGTCACTTTCAGGAATTATGAAGAATACTTTTAGAACATCATTTCTTATTTACAGTTACATTCTAAGTCACTTACTGGTTAATGATGGAGAATCCCTAATCTTCAGATTGCACACTATTTAAACTTCTTGAATTATCTGGGCTTATTGCCTTCTGTGTAATTGATCCAAAAGAAACATTATATTACGAAATAATCACATTCTACAGATAGTGTTGCTCTCATCATGTTTGAATTGCTGTACGACACCTAGTCTTAATTAAAATGTAAGTTTACCTTTTTACTGCTACTACTGAATGGTGTAATAAGTAGCCAACGAAAGGGAAATATTTCTGCATTTTCCCAGTTTCCGTAAAAACATAATCATTTACTATTTCTCTCATATTAGACATGTATTATTAGTTTGATAACTACTTTAGACAATTTATTTAAGTAGAGCAAATCTTTTTTCCTATACTGTTTTAGTACTTAATATAAATGTATAAAAATTCCATTCCTAAAATTAATGATATCATCCTATATTTCAGTTAGATAACTTCAATGTACATTTTCGTTCATCTTAGTTGCACGTTAATTTCTTGATTGGTCTTAATGCTCGCTGCTCTGTTTTATCAATAATTATTTAGGCTAAATTGCTGAGTATTTACTAGACGTCAGATGTCGAAACAAAGATGATCAACAATGAGGCCTGACTTCTCAGAATGAGTAACTAAGTGAAGCAGGTTCAAGTCCTACGTGGGTTCAGTTGCATCAAGATAACTTACGAATTTCAGATGTCACGGACTATTGATCTATGGCTTACAACTGATGATCTTCAAACGCCTAAGGACAGAACGATCGTTTAGTTGATTTTCTAAACAATTTATACAATGTTACGAAACTATCCAGTGAGGCTAATTCCATCCGCCTGTTATTTGACCAAAACTGTTTGATCAACATATCAATAGCTGTTACGTCATCTACCTTGAATTTAACCAGTTTACCAATTGGTGCACATAAAGATACAGTTTACATAACCTTAAAAACATTAAAGTGGATTACGACTACATACCATATGTGTATATATTAATGGATTAATTGGTAGGAACAACTTTTTTGTTGTTTATTCTTTAAAGCTGAGCAAATTGTACCTATAAAGTTATAAAAAGACCACTGGAATGTAATCATTACTAAAAAATGTACAATAGGACAACGGCTATCACTATATGAACGATTAGTCTATATGTATATCAGTCCTATGGAAAGTCAATAGAAAGTCTAGTAACTCTGTGATAACGTCTGAAAGTAAAACTAGATGGCATGACTTCGAATGTCACGTAAACGATGTTTCCAATAAAATGGTAAACATAACTAGCCGATGTATATGAATACGCACTAAAAATTAGTAAATAATCACCTTATGCGTTCCTACGACGAGCCAATCAATTGTGTATATATCTTGAAATTTTCCCGCTAAATATTCTACTATTGTTGAATGGTGTGAATATCGTTTTAAATTCCTACCATCCTTGTGAATATTCTAAACTGAAAGACAGGTTGACTACAAAAGTAGACAATAATGTTGGAGATACTATAACCAATTACCAATACATATATATCAGATGTCCTAGTACTGTAAACTGTGTTTCAGTTGGTTTGGTTCTCAATTCATCTCTTTATATGTTATGAATGTCCTGATAGTGTCAATTCATCGAAATATTTGTATGTATATAAACCCATATCATTCTGAACATTCCTATAAACTGGCATGCTCTCATTTACAAAATGATACTTGAGAATAAGAGCTATCTACTTCATAAATAATTTTTTTTAAGATTATAAACAAAGTTCCAAGAATTTACTCCTAGAATTTATAACTATTAAGTATGATTCTTTCTTATTCATCACAAATTTCAAGACAAAAGAGAAGAGAAGGAAAGAAATAGAAGACATGCCAAGATATTATAATGTTTTTCATAAAAATGCTTTACCTCATAAATAATTCACATGATCATTTTATGTTGAAATCATTGATAATCCTAACAAAGTTAAGATTATAATAATTATGGGGCGAAACACCTAAAAAGTGACTAGCTTCACTTTTATTGATTGTACAGGTTATCATGAACTAATGACTTCATAATGAAAGTTGATAGTATAATAATTCGAATCTATTTTAGTGGAAGAAGAAATAATAATTGTATTGTAGGTTTCAAGTGTTAGAACTAACTTTAATTAAGCAGTGAATAAGAGCTGTGATTAATTATTACCTTCTCATCAGCTAAATGTCACCACATTAAACTATTTATTTGGTTGTAATCATGTGTTAACTTAACCTATAGCTTTACTATTGATTCTGAAGTAGCATTAGCACTAGAAACCCTGAAAGGTTTCAAGCATACTCGAATAGGTCTGCGACACAATTAATTTTTTCTGTAAAATTAGAATATGCACCTCTTATGTCGCTAATCTCATTCTCTGTAGTGTATTGTTCATTTAGGTTTATAATCTATCATATACTTCCTTCAGTGGTCATGGTTGTAACTAACCGTATATTAATTGTTTGCTGTTCTTACCTGCACTGAACGAGTACTGAAGATTTATGACTTAGCACGAGAAATTTAAGGTTTTCGTTTTCACTCTAAACAACATTACTTGCTCCTGTAATGTAGAAATAAGCTAAATAGATATGCATGGAATAATTAAATAACCTGTCTCTACCTGAAGTATTCACTGATGATGTCTAGATTGATAATGAAAACTTTAGGTTCAAACTATCCGCTTCAAAGAACAAAACGCCATACTTATTATAATTTGCATTGCTTTATTCATGTGATCCTTTCTTTTTGAACTCTATGATTTGATCAGGTTGAAGGTATGGGTGATTGGATGATAGTTTGGATATGATAACTGATCTAATACAAATTAGATGGATCTATAGCTAAAATCGTAATTACACGTTATTGAAGGTAACCAGATATGAATAACTAGAGAAAAGATAGGATATGCAGTAAAACTATTACGTTTCAATAAAAGACAGTGGATAATGTAACATCATTGAATGTTTACAGAATTTGACTTACTTGTCGACTAATGGGGATGAATGTGAATTGTGTGTTATTGCCACATTGCACAGGTTGAAACAACACAGAAGTGTCAAATGTTACTGTTTTGGTGATAACTCAAACAAACCATAATATTATAGATTTGAGTTGTTCCCAACATTTTCTGCATTGATAGATAAAAATCATATACCTCATCTCATTATATTAGTGATAATATCGTGATAGTTCTTATCTGTTCAAACAAACTTGTCCTTTCATGAATTGCTTAATGAAGTATTCACTAAATTCAATTTTATGTGTAATATTACCAATAATTCTAACAAACTATAAATGTGAATAAATTGTTAAATTATTTTAATACTAATTAGCTAATGAATTACTATGTTATATTAAGTAATCTCTATCTTCAGACTTTTATTTTATTATTACTAAATTACTGTTTTCTGTCAATCTTTGGTTGTTATCGTATACATGTAATCGTTTCATAGTCACTCACTACTGACAGTTATGTGTTATATACCAGGTAATCTCATCATTTTATAGAAAATGGAATAATATTAATAGTCATAGAAATTGCTTACACTTGTTATTACTAGGCTTTTTATTGTCTAAAATAGAATAATCATTAATAATAAATAAAATCAAACCACATATGATTAATAATATACTGATTGAAAAATATATATGTATATATACACATATATGTATATATACTTACTCTTATTCTGTTATTTTATTATTTCAGGTGAAAAGATCCACAATAAATAAGTCATTATTGCATTACATTTGAGTATAACATGAGTTACTCTCAGTATCATTAATGAATTGTATATTTACTACCCAGTTTCTTGATTTTATCCAACAATTCCATATAGTGAAGTAAGTAAGTAAGTATGATTATAATTGTTTATAGTAATGTTATATTCATTATTATTTTTTTGTTTCTATTCGTTTATCTCTTATTTTGTTTTTAAAATGACAAACTTTAATGTTGTTCTGTGATTTAAGGAAATAATAAAGAAAGAAAATTTGACATTTTGAAATATGAATTGTCTTACTAAACTTATACTAATCTTGTTACTTTATTTGTGTGCATTTCTCTCATTTTATATCTTAAACATTTTTTACCTACCTATCCAGCCCCCCCCCCACACACACACACATCTATTCATTGGTATTCTTTTACTCAAATTGATCATAAATTAACAACGTACTTATTAAAAATGTATGAAGATATATGCATATCTCTATACGTATGAATAAAAATGAGAACATAATCTGTCTAACTCACATAAGAATACAATCACATAGAGAAATGAGAGAGAAATCATATGAAAAGAAATGAGAAAAAAAAAGTTTATTCTAATAAAATAACTCAAAATAATTTTTTTTAAAAAAAAAAAAGAATCAAACATATACGCATATACATCTAACATGTCTAATGTATAAATTAATTAATATTTTTTTTAAAAAAAAAAAGATTAGAATATGTATAGATTAATAGATAGATATAAACAAGTCTTTATTTTTGTAGATATTCGTAAAAAATAAGATAAACGATAGACAAGAAAGACTTTATGTCAATTCAATCACTGCTTTTAGCATATCCATTAACAATGCATATTAGAGTTGTGGTCATTGAAAGATAAACGATATCATCACCTATTCATCTCTTTGTATAAATAAACAATATAATATACTCATATCATAATGATAAAGTTTAATAATTCAATGTATACATGAATATGAAATAAACTGAAATTTATATAAGCTTACTTATTGGTTGACTAGTAATAATATTCTCTTTCTATTTCATTTATTTACTTATAGTCTTTATGAAGATACGTTTTTTTTGTATCGTATTAACAGTATTTTCATATTTGCGCAGTTTATATTCACTAATGATAACACAATTAAAACAAACTCAAAAGGGGAAACATCAAAATATTTTTCTTTCAATAAACTACAAATTATTCATAAGACACGTTTGTATAGAAAATTGCTTTAACTCTTCGTCTATTTTCAGTTTATGTTTTGATAACAGTATGAATTATACTTTTTTTATTTCAGTGTAACCGAATAACTTATAAAGTTTAATATTTCAGTATTGAGTAAAAAAAGCAGAAAACTTAGTCTGAATGATAACATGAATGACGGTTGACATTAAATACTTCTAACTTCTTAATGATGCACATATAAACAGTGAGACAAATTTATTCAACCTGAATTATGCATGTAGGCAGAAGCGTTGTATGTAAGTGAAAAGGTTAATATTGAGTTCTTGTTTGAGAATTTTAACTTTCCTAATCTGCTACTCACACTAAACTTGGTAATTTGTGTTCACACAGGCTAATGTTGGTTAAGTACCAATGAAAACCCTGCAGTACCGAACAGCTGTTTCGTCTTAGTATGGAGCTTCACATCAATATACACTCTTTATTCCACCAGATAATCGACTAAGGGCCTTCGGATCCCGACTGATGGAATACAGAATTGTCGGATAAGAGGTAGTTATCACCAATGACAGTGGATGATTGTTGCACTATGTTGTGAACTGATGGAAGTAGGAATTTTGTTATTAGACTAAGGTTCAGTGGTGCAGATATTTAAGCGTTCACTTTGACGCCTGAATGCCCTGGGTTATATTTTTTTGAGGAAATGAGAGTGCTTTCTACTGAGGAGTCCTATACTAGGATGAAAAAGTTGTTCAGTGCTTCCTGGTTTTCAATAGTACCTAACCAACATCACACTATGATAAATGCAAACAATTAAACTTAGTAATTGTTTTCTCAAGGCCACTTCAATTCTATTATTTATTTTGATGTATAAACGTCCATATATATCAATTTTTTATTAAAAATTGATAATTTAGATTTTGATCATTATAAAAGTAGGAAGAAATGATTATGTAAATGAAAAAGACAATTCGTTGTTCAATCAATATAACCTAATTATTACTCTCTTCGAGTAATTATTTGGTTTCATAAACAGACTTTTGTTTAAACAATATCATCTATCAGCTGTAAGTAGAAGGCAATACATTCAATCTAATCAATTCAATAATTAATGATTTATAAAGAGAATAGAAAACAAGAGACTGGATAAAGATATTTTTCAATAGATCTAACTATGATTATTTGTATATTGTATAGGATATACAATTGTTTTGAATTGTTGACAATGTCAACATGTAGAATAATCAGTAACTTCTTCAATCTTGTTGATTTTATCGAGAATAGAAAAACCATTTCACCTATGAATAATAGAAGGATAGAGATAGTAAGCAAAGTATCATTTGAATTTATAAGTATGAAACTATCTTGAAGGGTAATGCAAACTTAGAGAACTCAGTTTCATTGAGAACAGTATATCATTCCATTAACAATAAGTCTTGTTATTTGTTTTTCAAGTCAAAATTGTTTTCTATAGAATACATTTTAACTGTCAATTTTAATATCAGAATTGATCTGAATCAGACATCCATTGATCACCTGGAAGCACTGGACAGCTGTTTCGTCCTAGTATGGGACTCCTCAGCAGTGCTTATTCACGACCCCATCGGGGATCGAACCCAACACCCTCTGGTTCCGAGGCGAGCGCTTTACCATTGAACCACTGATATTTCCAATTCAGCCAATTCGTGATACATACATTTTATTTGAAAAGATAGCATCAAATTGTCTGCAGTTATACTCAACTATCCGCAATGAGCATGTTCATGTAGCTCAATCAGGATTAAAACTATAAATTTATGGATAGATCATGAAGTGAAAGTTTTATTGAAGGTTCCACTTCATTATTCAGGACTCCCTCCCACTAAATTAGCTGGAAAATGGTCGAAAGTACTGGGATACAACAAATTTAATGCACACTGAAAATTTAAATCAATAATAACCACATAATGTGATATTCGTTACATACTTTTAAAACCAAGAACATTAAACGACGTATGATGAATTGAATTCATTTTATTTCTCTAGGCTTAATAAATAAATGATCAGCGTCATTTTTGTTTAACATTTTAGGTATTTCTCGAGTTCTCCTGGTCTAGTTGCAGCATGACTACCATTTTAAATGACTTTATAATGTGTGCATCATGTTGCATTGAGACGTGATTGCAGGTAGTAGGCATGAATCTATACCTTACGTATGCATTTTGTGACAGTTGACGCTAACCATAAAGGCATATGACATTCCCACAGGAAGTCCAATCAAATCAATAGTAACACCTTAGCCTATGCAACTAAGTGATGTTTGCTCGGATCGTAACAAAGTTAAATTTACTTAGGACTATGGATACGTCCTGTTGACAATTAGCAACTAAAACGAGACCTAATTCTATGAAGTTTTTCCTTTTCCCGTTCGTCTTCAGTCCCCCCGCCAACATAATACAGTGTCACCCCTCACCTGAATACCTCAGTGATGACAGTTGCTGTCTGTGAAACTGGGCGACTCGGAATAAAATCCACGGAGGGGGAGGTATAAATCCTCTCAAATATTCCGGGCACACCTTTCTGATTTTTGCCGAATGACACCAAACCTAGGCTTAAGATCTTCTTCCAACTATTCGTAAACCATATTCAGTCTCAATATAGTGTCAGAAATATCGAGTCATTAGAACTGGTGGTCAAATTGCAACACGGTTGACAGGAATCGATTAACACTATAAGAAACTTGACGAACATTGAATTGATCACTACATAGAGACCAATTGATTTGTATATGTATTATAGTTACAAGTTGGTGATGTATTACAGAGACGAAAACACTAAAACTTAACAGGCATTTGATAAACTTAAACTTATTCACCCATCTGTTCACCTCATTAGCAACATACTAATACTTTACAAATGATGTTACAATACTAAAATTATCAGTAAGTTATACAAAAAATTACTAATTGTTATTTTTATATGTGTATATATTTCTTCATTTTACTGAAGAAAGAATTTATAAAATTACAATGAAAATCTTACTTAATTAAATGAGACTGTTTCCCTTACATTTTTTTATCCGACCAACAGAAACCGACCGATAAAAGGAAATGGGCATGTACAGTTAAGTAAGTAATCAGAAAGCGGTTTCTTTGTTGCAAATTCATATCTTACTTTTTCAAAAGTTTACTTATAGATCATTTTTATATTTTATGATACATACGATTTTATACATGTTTTATTAGTTTAAACAAAATGAAGTGGTTATTACTAAAAGCCTTTAAATGTACGTTCTTTTTGTTTCTCTATTTTTTTCGTTTATTTATTTATTTTCACTTCTTTTAATGTCGGTGTTATTGTTAAGATAGTGAAATAATAAACAAGGGATGGAGAATAATTTACATTTTATATTACAACAGTTATTATTATTAATACGGTCATAACTGTCGTCATCAGTAACTTCGTTGTTATTGTTATTGTAATTTAAACTTGTAATAGATAACTACTGTCAGTCAACAGTTTGTCTCTAAGTAATAGTAGTGTTTTTCTTGTTAGCAGTAATGTTAATTATTACTATTTAAAAAGAACAACTCTAAATTTTATTTAATGGTTAAGTTACATAAACTGGCTATCCATAAACATCAATTCTTTTGTAGAAGACCTTCTTCTATCTAACATACAAGGAATCATAAATGTAACTGAAATAACAATAATAATAATAATGACAATAAAGAAGTAAGTGCTTTCATAAACTTCACATTCCTTGCACATATGCATAAATATATAATCAGTACTAAATGCACAGTGATAAAAACAGTAAAAGGACGCCAGTTGTTTATTCTGAAATATGTATTCAGTTTCTTTTTTGAAAATGTTTGAAAGGAAAATAGTGAAAGAAGATAATGTTATTTTTCTTCCTTTCCACTTTTTACTTGTTGTATGTTAATTTTATTCACTTTGTACAGATGAACGAACTATGTTGATTGTTTAAATAAACTTATACATTACAAATCATGTTTTTTTTTTAAAAGGCTATTCCTGTTTAGATACAGCAAACTTTCAAGAAAAGACAAACAAAGAATTTATGTCTATTTACTTATGTATTTAGCGTTTTGACTTAAAATTGCCGCCAGATTCTTTTTGTTTTATGCTTTTTCTTGTTATATTGTTTCACGTTTATTTTTTAAAGTATAAACAGGTAAAATGTTTAGGTAACTCAACAGTAAATTAGTGCATAAATAAATATTTACCTGATTTCTTTATTTCTAATAAAAATAATGTTTTTATTGTTTATTGATGTTCATAGTAAAAATACTCTTCCCTATCTAATCATTACTATCATACTTATTACTGTTATAAGTGTTATTATTGTAGTTGTTGTGGTATTGTTTTCCTTTATGCATGTTATGTTTTTTTTTGCATTCTAATATCCTGTAAAGTTAGAAAAGAAACTGAATTCAGTTAAGAGTATGGTAAAAAGCTTTTAAGTAGATTGTATTTCTCTTGTTTACAACACTTAAATAAAATAGTTTGTTGTATAATTAGACATTGGTGACAGAAGTCAACAGAAGGCAACAAACTGAATAAAAATGTGGTGATAATTACTATTATTATTAAAAACATAAAGATAATAGCAGTAGCAACTAATGAATACATGTATCGTCGTGTACAATTAAAACTATCCTAATGATGATGACGACAGTAGTAATATCATTCAATAGACTATAAAATTTAAGTTGTACTAATATGTTGATTACTACATTTCCTGTAAGTAGCTTAAGAATTTCTTCGCAATTACTGAACAACACCCAAGCAATTAGAGAAAATTCTAATCAGTTTTTGGGTACTTTCATTAATGGGTAAAGAAAATTAACAAGATACTGTTTAAAAAATATCATTGTTTTTGTTATATGTTTGAAGATAATTAGGAAGAAGCTACTAGACTGACGACTAATTCTGATTTCCACTTGTCGACATTCTTGTAGGTATTGATTCGCCTAGTGGTTTGTGAATATACTTCGCTTAGTATCATATTCGAAAACTTCACGGCTGAAATATTTTAGTCCTTACTACAGTGCTTAGATGTTATATTTCATTCTGGTACATAGTTTCTGCATTTTGGAGCATATCAATAACTAATGTGCAGATTTAGTATGACTTCACCTGAATGAACCATACTCATGCAAACAAACTCTCAACCAACCTCAAAATCAAACTCTTCAACTTGAACGTCAAGATAGTTCTACTGTATGTAGCTGAAACGTGGAGGTCTGCCGCAAACATCCTCAGAAGAGTACAAGTATTTATAAACAACTGCCTACACAAGATACAGAATGTCTGTTGGCCGGAAATCATCAGCAGCAGTCTACTATGGGAGAGAACAAACTAACTTCAAGCCGGAGAGGAAATTAAGAGGAGACGTTGGAAATTGATAGGACATACATTGCATAAATCATCAGACTGTATCACGAGGCAAGCATTAACATGGAATCCTGTTGGGAAACGGAAAGTAGGAAGGCCAAATAACACAATGCGTCGAGAATTGGAAGCGGATATTAACAGGATGAACTGGAAGTAGCTGGAAAGTATTGCTCAGGACAGAGTTCAATGGCGAATACCGGTGAGCGCCTTATGCTCCTCTGGGAAGGGTAACGGGCCTAAGTAAGTATGTATTTTGATGCTTTTAAGTTTACAATCAAAAGTTTTAAACAGAAATTGTTAATCATTAATAGGTTACTTCCATCACTAATTAATATTAGGAAGTGTATCATTCGTAACTTAGTTAGTGCATAGAAGTTTTAGTTCGAATCCTCATTATAATCCTTACTTACTACCATATACATAATCCAAATTTCTGATCATCAAATGTTGATGCATACATCGAATAATCTGAAATAACATTGTCACTTTTAACTAACCAACTTTCATTCCCAGAGATAAATGAATTGGCTACACGCAGTAGTGAATATAGGCAAAAAGAACATCATTTTCATTTAGGTTTACCTCTAAGATTTAAATTTTTATTTGTGTATTCAATTCACTAACAAATATTGATGATCGTTTTATATATACCAGTGTCATTTCGCTAACAGAGTAGACGAAATAAACTTCAGATGGTTAGAATAATATTCCGTTTCAGTTTGAGAAGTTAAGAAGACAACTGCAGATGATTAACTCTAAACACAGAAAACCTAACAGCAATTAATACAACGCATGAATTAATGGACTGAGATAAACATCTATTGATCTCGGGTACTTCATAGCTCTTCACGTGCCTTATTATTATTTCCAAAACTTTGGTGACTGATTTTCTCATAAATGACAACCATCATTTACAAAAAGGTAACAGTGTTGTAAAAACTCATATATAGTTTTCGCGTTGTTCGAGATTTGTGAGTTGTCTGTCGTAACACAATAGAAGAATAGTGCCGTGATGCAATATACAATAAAACGTTGTGATTTCATTACACATTCCATTTGAAGCACAATTGTAAGAGAATTGTATACTTCAATATGTTTTTGTTAATGTAAACCCCCAGAAGAACCATGTTAAGCTAGAGCTTATTTCATTTCTGTGTATCTCGATATCTGTATATTTATGGTTCACTGTGATGTCCCATTATACCATTTGATTGACTGATTACTAAGTAGGCCTAGAAGAATTTTGAGACCTCAATGAGTGGATTTACGAAACTACTTCTAGTCTTACTATGGGAAACAAGTCAAGTGATTTACAACTACACAAATGACTATCACTGCCGAAATCTTGGGATGGGATAACCCTCTAAAGATGTTAAGATTGTCAGCATACTACCATGTGCCAATTAGGATGAAAGCTTAATCATAAGCCTACTTCCTTTTTACTTGAACCAATTAAAATTTAAAAATAATGTACGCAGTTTCAAATTATTTGAATTGATGATTATATTGTGATTGGATCGGTAGGTTGGAATCAACACTGAGTTCAACATAGAAATGTCGTCGACCATTATATAGTAATTAATCAGTGTAAAAATCGAAAATTGTGTACTCTCATTATATTTACGATTAATTGATTTATTTCATCTACGTTCTCATTGTTTAAAGAATGCCAAACATATTTGAATGACAAGTTTAGCGTAACTAATTGTGTATGTCCAGATAGATCACTTATAAGAATGAGTGTTCCTTTGCCTCATAAAATGCATCTAACACATTCCTAAATTAAATAAATTGAGTATAAACAGTATAGGTAAATTTTATCTAAAGGTTCAAATACAGCATAAGTAGTCGTTAATAACTTCATTTACAGAAACTGAGCGACTTAGCAGATATTCCATTCTATGTCAACCAACTTATATCTGTAAATGTCAAGGATTATGCTATTTTAACACATCAACTCATCTGATTAAAAGTACATGTGCTGGTAATATTTTATAACCCCAGCTGTAGTTTAACTAACCGTCAGCCAGTCGATTGACATGGTTTATTTAGTTTAAAAATCATTTCCATAATTCCTTTCCATCTCTGTATAATTTAAGTCAACAAGTCAGGGTGAATTTTTCACTCGGTTGATATTTGTAAATATATTATTCATTCAACCAATCAATGCCTATTGCCCCACGTGGGGTATAGACCGCTAACCAGCATTCTTCAACCAACTCTGCTTTGTGCTTTCCGTTCCAGCTCTTCCCAAGTGCTATTCATTCTCTTCATGTTTGTCTCCGATTCCCGACGCAATGTGTTCCTGGGTCTTCCTTTTTTCCTTTGACCCTTAGGATTCCAAGTTAGCGCGTCTTGTGACTCAGTTTAATTATTTCTCGAATGTGTCCTATCCACCACCAGCGAATTTTCCTAATTTCCTCCTCAGCTGGGACCTGGTTGATTTGTTCTCTATCACCAAAGATTGTTGTTGATAGTATCTGTTCAACGGATTCGATGTATTTTACATCGACAGATGTTTATAAATCCTTGTATCTTTTGAAGGATGCTTTTCGTAGTTCGCCATATTTCTGCTCTATGTAGGAGAACTGTCTCCACATTTGCATTGAAAATTCTGGTTTGAGTTCCACACGTTTTTCAGTTGTAGAAATGTTGCCCTTGCCTTTCCAATCCGCGCCTTCACATTTGCATCACACCCTCCTTGTTTATCAATGATAATGTCCAGGCATTTAAAAACTTCATCTTACAGATTGGATCTATTAAGTGTAATTGGTTTTCAGGAAAAAAAGCTAACCAGAAAAGATATTACTGATATTATAAAAATTCTATACACTGTTTATATACTACTTAATATTTAATAGGTAAAAAATATGTGATTATCAAATATGCTCCTTTTCTCAATCTGTTCACTTGTACCCTTTAAAAGATATTTACTAAATAAGGCAAGTATAACATTAACAGTGATAATTATGCCAATAACCACAAAGGGGGGACAATAGAACTCATTTATTCATTGAATTACTTAACCAAATAAAACAATACACTAGAAAACATGTTTAATTCTTCCCCGATCAGAAAGTTAATAATATCTTATCATAATTTCATACTTTTATATTTATATCGAAAAAAAGAATTAATCTCACAAATTTTGACACTTAATCTTTATTGTTCCCGGTTTCGTTCTTTTTGCTTTTCTTGTCGTTTATTTATCATGTTTTTGTCTATAGATGCAAACGTGTATGTAGTATATGTGTATATAAGGAAATCGGTTACATTGATTGCATAGTAATCCACTATTTGTGTTAATTTGCTTATCTATCCTTGTATACTTGTTGATCTGTGTGTGCATCTGCTATCATACTCAAGTGTTGATTTGTCTTTTTGCTGAAATAAGTAATTAGAATCCCCTCACATTTAAAATATACATGATAATATGTACAAACTTTATATATAAAAAATGAATAACAATAACATCAATTAATAATAAGTAATATTGTTAGAAAATGTGCAAAAAGCCAAAAGATATCAGAAAAGATATATTGACGATTTTAGAAAGTTATTTCACTTCTTCATTCTACTAAAGTTATTTAATTATTCTTCTTGGATCAGTAAAAAAAGTGGGAAGAAATAAAACACCGTATGAAATATGCATAGAATAAAATCTAGATGTTTACTAATACACTTATTTGTACACTTATTAGTAATAGTTGTAAGTGGAGTGCTGTACGTTGAAAACAAACAAATGAATAAGTTAGTATCATATGTACGTAACAAGAATTGTTAATATTTTATTCCTTTAGTAAAGATATTTTATCACTTATACGTTTTTATATATTATGAACAATTGAAGTGTATACAAGATATGCCTACTGTACTAGTGATTTTCTTTGAAATTCACAAATAGAAAAACCATAAAATGGCTGAGATGAATATAGGACAAATGCAGTATATATATATATATATATCCCACTTGAAATGCTAAAGGTTATATACTCCTTATTTTACATTGTAGATAAAGTTTTTGTGAAAGAATTAATTGGCATAAATAATGGCCTTCCAAGTGTTCGTGGTGACGAAACCATGGAATTTGTAACTAAAATAGAAGAACTCGGAGAACTTTGTTGTAATAATGTTGATGATGTTGAGGATGAGCAGGAAGTGGATGGTAATAATACCAGTGATGATTGACACACAACAGTAGATGTCAAATCTATTGATTTTTTAGAACTGGATGAATTCAGATTGTTGTCTTCTTGAAAGTCATACATGATATCATTGTGACTAGTAGGAACATTCGAGAAGTCACTATTGCTTATAACAGTATTAGAACCTTCAATTGCTAAGGATACAGTGGCAGCAACGTTATTTACTGATGATACATGGAAATTACAATCATAAGTATCAGGTTTTATCGGTTTACTCGTTGTAATTGAATTATTTGTTTGAAAGATATAACTGTGAGGATTATGGAATTCCATTTGTGCTTTAAGTAATTTCATAACTGGTTCATATTCCAAAATGGAATGAATTTCTTTTAAATGTCTTATGAATTCAATGTATTCAATAAATACATTTCCATCTAAGCATAAAGGACAGGATATCTTAGTTGGAAATATAAATTTACTTTTAATTATTTCTGTAGGACAATTCTCATCATTCATAGGTGGATTACGTTTATCTAGTTGTATTTCGTTGTATAAATTACAAGCGTTACTGATGCGTTTATGTGTAGTTTGTGAATAAAATTGTTTACTGAGTGTTTCTGTGGTTAGATAATAAGATTCTGCGATTTTCTTTTTCCGATGTTTCTTTTGTTGTAGACGATTTAACCGATAATGATAATTCCTTGTTTTTCTAAATCTGTTCAGTGAATATTGGGATGAGGTTGTTATATTCTTCATGTTGTTTTTCTGTGTCTCACAAGTAGTTGCAGGTATATTTATCTGTGAGTCTTCCGTTTCCTCAATATGTTTATCCTGAAGATAAAGGAAAAAAGAATTAACTAATTTCATATTTGCTGCTTTTTAGTTGAACAAAATCTAAAGTTTTAGACCTTGGTTAGTAGGGACAAAACTTTTAGAGGTTTTAGCTACATCAAAACATGTTTTATGAATTCATCTGAATGTTCTCTAGAAAATAATGTATCAATGCAGATTAGTCAATAATAGGATACAAACAAAGTTAAAATTATATCATTCGTAGAACAGATTGAATACATTGCCTTTCACTGCATTTTCTTCAGATACATACAGTCAATTAACTTTAGTAAGTATATTTGTATTATTATTAACTAAGTCATACTTTATACACATGAAATGGTAGACAAGAATGTGACGAAGATTAAATAAAAGTTATAACAGACTATATACAAACGAATGAGGTGGTAGTTCTGGAGACCACGTGCGTACTACACACACAATATCAAACCGCGTAGATTATTGGCCACACTAGAACACACATTCGATCGAACCCGTTTACCACTAAGTGATTAGATAAATACAGCACTAGTCACTCACTATTCAGTGAATAATCTGACCCTTTCAACGATCTATTCAAGTAAAACTTTTATCTGCAATACTCAGCACCAGGACGCTTTAAATCTAATTTTAAACACTTTTAATTAATTTCTTCTCACTTTATGAAAGAATGAATTAATGATTCTTTCATTTTATATAATGGAAACCAATTAAGCTGTCCCTGGGAATTTCCTTATGGCTTTACCAATTAACTGATAGTTTTACTTTAGGAACAAGGTGTATCATTCTATACAATAATGTTACGCTTTCATGCCTATGATTGCATTGATGAAACTAAGAATAAAAGATTTTTGAATAAAGAAAAATTTTTTAACATTGTTATTTTTATTTTAAATTTACGCTAGTAACTAATTTTTTTCTATTTTAATATGAGTGTTTTAAATTGACCCGATTCACTTGAATAGAAATATATTTATTGAAATGTGGAACACATAAACAAAGTAAATCAAATGAAATTTTTATTTACCGCCTAGAATGTAAAAGTTCATGTGTAAAATGCATTAGGCAATGAAAATTTTCTGTTGTCATAACTACCAATAATCAAATTTTACTGTTAATAAAATGCTCATCTTTTTAAACTAAACAATTTAAACAAAGGAAAATTTGAAAAGTAACATTGAAAGCGACAAGGAATTTTTCTCAGGAAAAGGCTGTTTCTTTTATTATATATTAATAATAACGTTTCGTTTACTTTTAATGTATTTGTATAAATAGTTTATCGTTATAAAGAAAGCAAAACCATATCCATTCTCTTAAATAACATGAATACTTACAGGGATTAGACAGAATATGACTTCGCTGAAACCATAAACAATAGTTATGTTAATTAAGCAAACATTTTATAAATGTTGAAACAATAACTTAGTGACGATAAAATGTACTTGTTATACAGAACTTCACTATAAATTATTTAGTGGTTCAGAAGAACAGAATAGGCAGAAAGGAAATATTCATGAGTGTAAATGAAATTTTTTCTTAATCTTATAACTTAAAACTAGTATTTTCTTTTGCTACTCAGTCAGTTACAATCAATGTAAAGTTGTGCACAGATTTTACTCAAATCATGTTGCTATAGAGCATCGAGTAGTAGTAAAATAAATCAAATCTATAGAAAAGGAACTGAAATGATAATCTGATGGAATAAACAGTGAAAATATGTTTCAACATAACTGGATGTAAAGGTACACAATGAAGAATACTTAGACACATTACTATAGAATAATCCATTAGAATATCTGGTTATATCAAATTAGAATATAGAATGTCATAGAAACTCTTATATTTTAATCATATGAAATTGTAAATTTGACGGAAAACAGTCATTACAATTAAATCAATTCACTTAATTGTTAACAACATTCTACGTATACAAATATGTATAGTGTTTCTAAGTGTTGTTTATTATATGATTAGTATTCATTTCTACGATAACATCTATCACATGATTAGTGAATTTTTTAAAAAAATAGTCAATTTATAATGAAAACAAAGTTATGCAACGTAAGAAAACATAAAAATAAATCGAATATATATTGAAGTTGTACTTAGTTTGCACAAGGACATTGTTTTTAATTCGACAGTATTTTTTTTGTTTGTTTTCATATTCAACACGTTTGTTTATCAAATAAGAAAATAATTTCATTAAAGTACTAAATTTATATTAAGTTTCTTTATTTTTCTAGAAAAACACAATGCCATTTTATTTTATCATGTGAAAAATGTTATGTGAATAACTGACACAATCATCTAATTTACATAGATTTAACAATAATTAATTGTTATGTGATATTAGCATTTGTTTGAAATGTAACTATGTTTTCTTCAGTAGTGATATCTTCTTATGATGTTTAATTTCTTTAAATATGACGAGAACAGCATGGCAACAAGCTTTATTTTTTTAAGTTTATATAGGACGTTTTTCATTTATTTTTTGATCAGCTTTTTCTTCAAGTCTCTGTTTATATAAAAGATTTCAGTAAAATTTCATTACTTGAAAACCAGTGGAAACAGTTTACAAATATAGTTTAACGATAATTTTCACTAAAAACTGTAAACTTAAAGGAAAATGATAAAACCGTTAGGGATTAAACAGTTGTTTTAGTAGTGTGCAAAACATATCAGTGGCGCACATATATATATATACATAGTTTAGCATGAAATCAGGTTCAAAACTCCAAATAAATATTATCTGTTTTGTTAAATCCACTCAATTGTACAATGTATTCTATTACGATATTACTTAATATGAATTGATTTTTAAATTGTATTCACTGTGAAACTTTTAACCCTGTTGCTGTGATTATTTACTCAATGACGAAATATCGTAATTCATATAAACTTATATATAAAATATGATACTATATTATTCATAAAAGAAAGTCTCATATATCGTGTAATTACAATTCATATAGTTATACAAACTTATGAAATGTCATTCTACAAATAAATTTACTGGCAGTAATGTCACTGATTATAACCTTAATAACAATAATTTTAAATCTAGCACATCCTTCTCCTCATATGTAATTAAAACTATTTATTGGTAAGTGATTATAAGCTAAAAATTTATAATAATAAGCATATTTATGATTACATTTGATGAATTCTATAATCTTTTATTTAGCATTAAACTTGAATTACATAAACTCAGCATAAATTTACATTCAACTGAAAGTAGTAAAAACATGTTTTTGCTTATGTTTACATTTTACTCATCATATACTTTGTTTAAAAAAATTACTTCATAATTTATTACAGCGAATTTAAAACAATCAAAAATACAAAAATTGTCGAGGTACAAAATGTACTTACAACATCATTTTTTTTCTTCAAACAAATTTTTCTTCTAATAAATTGAACAGATTTTCTTTTCAGTTGTAATGATAATAAGAATTGATTAGATTTACGATGTAATCGATTATACGCATGTTGGTTACAAAATGAACTAGAATATTGATTTTTTGAATAGTTCTTTATTATTTGTCCTTGTTTAAGCCAAGTTGTTTTATTGTTCATCATGTTTATTTCTAACGGTTTGTTCGATTTATTGGTTGTACTAGTATTATTATTATTATCATCATTATCGTTAACAATAGATGTAGAAGAAATAGGTGTATTCGATGTTGTAAAGTAGCAAGTACTCTTTTGATCTTCTAAAGTTATTTTTAGACTTAAATTTAATGGGTTCTGTTGAAAAATAAAGAAATAACAGGAAACCGTATAGTAAAACAAAAAAAACATGTATAAGTGAATATTTTAAAGAAAACTAATCTTTTGTGAAAATAAGTGACTTGTTAGTTATTGATTATTTGTTAGTTTACCTTCTTTGCAACAAAAACATAATAAAAAATATGGTTCTGCTTCTTTGACATAATCGCTTGAATACGTCATTTAAAAATTTGTTTTTACTTCAGTTTGACTAATTGAGGGGTAAACGTTGTTTACATTATAAACCGTGACATAAAAAGAAAGCTTAAGCTCTAGTAGCTTTGCGTAGCCGGTATAAATGCCTTACGAGTTAATTTCGGAAGATAGTAAGTATCAACACACCTGACTCGTGGACAGTACATTCGATCTTTGGGACATTCATCTTGTGCGTGAATGCTACATGTTAGAGAGTGATTTTTATTAAAAATTTTATTCTAAGCCCTAGCTTTTTTTGCATTTGTATCTTTCATCCCTCATGTCTGGCTGCACTAAGCTTGATACTTTCACAGTAGTCAGCTACATATAACTTCTGTCGCTTGAGGTTAAATATTCAGCAAAACTTACACTATAACTCGCAGTAATCATTCACCGAATGAACGAGGAAATCACCAAAACTGACAAATATGCAGTATACTTAATGAACATTTGGAACGTTAAGCATAATATTAGCCCCTCATTTTGATTCACAAATTTTAGGTAAGTTATCCAAAATAATTGTGCTTCAGATAAATGATGCTAGAGATCTAGCCTGAATGTTCGAATTTCCAGTTTTACTTTGGATGATATTCACTATAGACGTAATTCATCTATTCTGCTTTTGTTCTATTTCAGTTGCTTGTAACCTAGAGTATTTTGCAATTAAAATTATAAAGAGCTTCAGCATACTTACAGAAAGGGATTTGGTTAGAAATTGTTGTTGGAACTTGATAACAGCATAATATAACTGAGAAGTAAACAAAATTTTATGTTTGAATAAAAACATCTTAACTATAAATCTTATAACAAAAAGCGTTCTGGAAAATTTTGTTAGTACCAGAAGACTGGAGAGTTAGAAATAAACGATTACGTAATGAACAAATGGTGTTGATGGGAAGGAATAAAAGCAAGTGGGTAAGGCTCACTTCGTTAGTAGTGAAAAATGTTGAAGTGAAGCAAAAGTGATAATGTAGTGACAGGAAACAGTTGATATTGAGATATTGTAGATTGTAAGCAGGTGATGAGAACT
This sequence comes from Schistosoma mekongi, assembly GCA_034768735.1. Taxonomy (NCBI): domain Eukaryota; kingdom Metazoa; phylum Platyhelminthes; class Trematoda; order Strigeidida; family Schistosomatidae; genus Schistosoma; species Schistosoma mekongi. The sequence goes on along the minus strand of CM068305.1, from coordinate 57,925,388 downwards.
AGGCAAAGTAAAATGAAACCATCTTATTCTTTTCGTATGTTACTTTTAGCTCATTTCAAAATATTGAAAGGAATCTTTCTGAGTAAAAATTAATGGTTACGTATTGTTTTAAAAGAAATAAAATACTGAAACTATAGTGGTAGGTATATTTCTGCAGTTAGTCAGGAAACTAATTATAAGTGGTGAACTCATATGCAAAATGGACGACATTAAGTCTAGTTATTGAAAAAATTCATTTAGTAAAGATAATATCAAACGAGTTTTCTTAAGTAATTCTATATAATTCTAATTTTGTATATCATTATTATCATCTGTTATAACTGATTATGATCTTAGCTGTGATTCTTAAGATTTACTTGAATATGGTGCATCTTCTTAATCAGTCAATCAATCAGTGCCTGTTACCCAGTGTGGAGCACAGGCCACTGACCAGCGTTCCCCAACCAATTCTGACTAGGGCTATACGTTCCAGCTCTTCTCAAGTTTTCTTTACTCTCTCCATGTCTGTCTCCGATTCCGGACGCAGTGTGTTCCTGAGTTTTACTCTTTTCCTTTGACCCTCAGGATTCAAAGTTAGTGCGTCTTGTGACTCAGTTTAATTATTTCTCGAATGTGTCCTATCCACCGCCAGCAAATTTTCTTAATTTCTTCCTCAGCTAGGACCTGGTTGATTTGTTCTCTACCACCAAAGATTGTTGTTGATAGTATCTGTCCAACGGATCCGAAGTATTTTACATCGACAGATGTTTATAAATCCTCGTATCTTTTGAAGGATGTTTTTCGTATTTCTCCAAGTTTTAGCTCTATGCAAGTGAACTGTCTTCACATTTGACTTTAATGTTGTCTGACAGTTGGTTTGAGTTCCACACGTCTTTCAGTTGTAGAAATTCTGCCCTTACCTTGCCAGTCCGCATCATTACATCCGCATCAGACCCTCCTTGTTTGTCGATGATGCTGACTAAGTATGTAAAGGTTTCTATATCCACCAGATTTTCTCCATCAAGTGTAATTGGGTTAGTGTTCGTTGTTTTGTATCGAATGATCTAACTTTTCCCTTTGTGTATTTAGAGGCCTACCGCTGCCGACGCTGCTGCCATATTGTTCGTCTTCAGCTGCATTTGATGCTGTGTGTGGGATAGAAGAGCTGGGTCATCTGCGGAGTCCAAGTCATTTAGTTGCATCCATGTTGTCCACCGTATTCCGAGATTGCCTTGAGACGTTGTAATTTTCATGATCCAGTCAACCACCAGCAGAAAGAGGTAGAGTGGGAGTAAGCATCCTTGTCTGACGCCGGTTTTTACTTAGAATAGATCTGTGAGCTGACCTCCATGAACGATTTTGCAATGGAATCCATCGTAAGCATTCATAAAATAATCAGTAGTATTATAATTTTTACTTTTATTTGATATTTTGACATTAAGATACTTTTCAAACAGTTCATCAAAAAATATTCATTGCTAAATCCTATGGTCTTGTTACATCAGTCAGTTTTGTAATGATTTCAAAGCATATCTTATCAAAGTACTATGGATTGTAAAGTCAATCATGCTGATAGTGAGGATAAAGATGACTCATTATGGATAATGAATAAAAATCATGCTAGATCGTGAATTGGTTGAAGTTTGGGACAGGAATTATCAACTTTCAAATCCACTCAATCGTCTATTAAGTACAGACAATCCAAATGCGTTAATCAATAATACCACTTGGTTCCTCAAACCGAAGTGGACAGAGAGACATCGTTCCCTTAGCATAGCTGCTGAAGTCGAAACTCCTAAAGAACACGCCACCACACCATATTTTTCCTACTAACTAACATCAGGCTCATTCTGAGGCCTCAACATCTTTAATCCAATCTGCAAAATTCTATTACTAAAAAGTCTCCTCCCTGACTGAAATAACTCCCGCCACTTATTAATTTGCAGTGCTTATTTTAATGAAGTAAGTCGTTCATAAAATTACTTGCAAAAATATGACGACTTCCGAGTTTAATAAAGTTGATAATGATGATTTTCTTTTAATTTATAACACCTAAAGATCCCACTAAACCCATAACTAAAAATCAAAGTGGTTCAAACCTTGTTTTCTTCATTTTCAGATTCCGTATCGGTTGAAATTTTGTTTGATTCTGAATTACGTACATTTGATTCTGTCGTTTCCAGTTTTTCAACTACGTCTATTTGTGGATATGGGTAGATGTCTGAATTTAGAAGCATCGGGAATGATAGTATACTCGGATAATTCATTGTTGGATATGAAACTAAAGAAGTTGGTTGATGTGAAAATCCACAACTGAGCCAAGGTAAATGTGTTGCAACAGTAGTTGGGAATGTTAAAGGAAATGAATTAATTGTTCCAGAAATATCAGTGGTTGCTGATATGTTCGTCAGAGAAGTTCCTGTCAAAAAGTCATTACTAATTATTAGTTGTTCAGTGTTGTGAATCTGTCGCTCTTGTTTAGATGTTATGCATGAGTTTCTGTATGATATTTGTGAGTCGCAAGGAGAATTGAGCTTTCGGTTTGAGTTTGGATAGTTGTTAATCACTTTGTCTTCTCCTTGAGATGAACCTCTAACACAGTGATTCATTGCTCGTCGAAAAGAAGTGTGTATATTCGATTTCATACTGGTAACTGACTTTTCGATTCCAGAGCGATGATTTTCTAATGACCCTAGAGATAAATCTGTCACTCCATGTTTATTAGCTTTATGTGTTCTTAGAAAATATTTATTACATATCCATTTATTACATATATCACATAGTACACGCATTTGGTTAGGTGATTTTCGCGGTATACTAGATTGAGCAATAGAATTCGAGATGTTTCCTACCGAACTTGTTGGTGAAACTTCTTCGGTTAACTGGTTCATTGTAGACTGATTATTTGAGTGGTTATTTATAGATAGGTGAGTCATCATGTTCCAAGATCTACTACTGACTGAGTCACCTGTTGCAGCGACTTCTGTCATTGATGCTATTGGGTTGATTGGTAGAGAAGAAAACGAAGTGGTAGTACTTGATGCATAAGTTGTTACACCGTCACCACTGCATACAGTACTAGTTACTGGAACACGACATAACTTCGCAGTATGACTATCATTTATTGTTGTTTCTACAGTATTAACTTGGTTAACTGGAAGAAACGAGATTGAATTCATTGACGAAGTATTTGTAGATAGATAGTCTGTTATATCATTCGACGAAAGTTCGTTAGATGAAGAAACTGGTTGAAATTTCATGGTTTGAGCTTGCAACTCAATATCCAACGATTTTATATTCATGATATCGGAAGCAATGGAGGTTGATTCATTACTGTTGGCTTTAAGTTCCATTTCTATTAGATAAATAAATAAAATGAATTAAACTATTTTAAGTTATTTTAATAGAATAGAAAATAGTTTAACATAACAAACATTTTGTATCATAATTAACATCTCAATTTTTATTTAAATGATTTTTTCTGTGTGACACGCAGGCCACTTCTATTCACCTGTTACTAAATTTTATGTCATATGACATAAGGTTAAGATAGCTGAACCATAGACAGAATAGTTTGCTAATTTTATTCTAATATAACTGACAAGAAATTATATAATTCACGCATAGTTGTGTATGTTGTCAATGTCTCATTTCACGATCATAGCATTAGTAGCAACCTCGTTATAGGGAAAGTAAGGCAAAGTAATCATCATTGTGTTGACCCTGCCCAAAGCATTGACCTTTCTAAAAGTAAACTTAAATAGATTCATACCTTATAATGTTTTAGTTAATCAAGTTATTCCCACTAACCCTAAACCTAGATGAGATCATATACTATTTTCTGCAATCACATGTTATGTTCATTTTGATCTCTGTCTGTTATGTAACAATTTTTAATGCAAGTTCATTGTATCACTCACTTTAACACTATTAATGCATAGAAATATGTAACAATGGATGTCTGTTTTTAGTCAGCAAGAAATAAAATAAACTCATCATTGAATGCTGGTAGCTGTTGTCAAAAGTAGTTAACCATATTGATACCAGTAATGTTCATTGTCATGGAAAGTAAATTTCTCTATTTATTTACTCATTGCGTGTTTTGTTTATTTCAGTTTTAATAATATGATGATTATTTATTAAGGTAAATACGTTATATAATAGATATATCACTCTACACTTTAGTTTAATAATTCAGCACCAAGTACACCTCAGTAACTCATTATTTCTAAGTAAATTAGTTGTTATACTGAAGACTTAGGTTGCTAATAGAGAGTTTGTAAGGATTTATTTAGTTTAATTGTTTATGAATATGGGTTGTGATTTGTATTCATTCTGATATAAAATAAAACACCCATCCATTAGTCTTCAATTTCTAATGGTTTCTTTGTTATTACTAAATCCTGAAGAAAACATTCCTCAACCGAACAAATTTCAGTTAAGTAACAAGGCACAGTATCAAGTGAAACTTGATGACAAATTAGTGAATAGCTTAGAAGCAATTTGCTTGGATCCCAAGGAAACAATTCTTGATTTTTATAGTAAATGATAGGAAAGTATGACTCTTCCAAAGTCACGAAAACAAACATTACTGATAGTTTCTATATGAATGAAGGTGATTATAATAAAATATGTTGAAATAGAACGAATGGTTGTATATTGCTGAGCAAATAATATTAAAACAGAGTGATGTCAATTCATTTTATCTCCATTGAAAATGTACTAGTTCCATCACTTAGATTAGTACTTCTATTTTCTTGCAAAAATGATTGCAATATCTGGGATTACATCTGGTAATTGACTTAGTGTGACACAGATAGAATTATAAAGTGCCATGAAAACAGTTAAATAACTACTTCTAGAGAACTAAGTATTGAACAACTACTTTGTTCTGGTATGTGAATCTTAAGCAGTGAACTTTCACGTACCCAAGCTCATCAGGTGCCGAATTACTAGTAATGAAGTGACATCTATATTAAAAATAATTTGCTAATGACATTAAAAGAGAACTGTTTTACACGACAAATTAAGTGAGATTTTAGAAAATATGCACTATTGGGTAGCAAATAAGTAATTTATTGGTTAGGTATTCACTATGAGTTCTGAATAACCTCAGTTTAGTCTGAAAAGAGTTGTAGCAGCTGATTTCCATCATTTTCATACTTGTTTCATATTGCTTTTGAATGATTGTTTAGCTAAATCCTATCTGTCTTATAAAATTCCGACTAAGTGATGCCAACAAGTCCCTGACACAAACACTAATGAAATTTTAATATATATATACTCCCAAATGACATTGTCTATGTTCAGTACTATTTCTAGCCGGTTTCCCAACTTATTATCAAAAAGTCACTGGAGTTGTTAGTGTGTATACAACGAGTATCTGTATACAATTGGCGAATTTCACTTATTCAATGGATATTTTCCTTGAATTCATTTCTATCAAAACTCTAAGAAATTGTTCATTAGCAATTAGCTTTCGTCTCTTACCATCTTAATGTAACTACATGCTTTTATTTCTAACAAAACTAAGTTATATTTTGAAGAAATAAATGGAGATTAAAGGAATATTTACGTTTATTAATTATTTCACTTTCCATTATTGTTGTCTTTATTGATTTATTTCACTTTTTCACTAATTCTAATTTAATGATGATGATGATGACAAATACTTCTTAATTTAAGGAAAAACTCAACAACAAAAAGTAATGAAAGGGTGGGATAACAACAACAAATAAAACAAGCATAGAAATTTATTTGAAATAGTTTACACTTGATCGCGTGCATATTTGGTCAACCATATCATTATAATAAAAATAATTAAATATACACATTCATTTATTTTCGTTCTCGTTTTTTTATTCTTTAGTAGATTTTCTTTTTTCATGCTTTCTTTCAAACCTGATAAATTATAATTCAGTTTAATTAAGAATTTCTATTACACGCAGACTTTACATACATACACTTATATATAACCATATGTAAACAATTATAATTTAGTTATTAAGAATTTAATGTTGATTTTATTCTTAATGCATATAAGTGAAAAACTTCTTCAATAGCATTTATTGTATGCTTGTATATGCTTCATGTTCATTATTTATAGAATTCAATTTTGTTTTTTTTTCTATAATTTTCTTGCTAAATTTTACAATTTCATTATAAACGAATTATTACATCAACAATGTATAATTCACCTACATCACTAAGATTTATGCTTATTAAACTATTATGTAGGTTTTTTTAAAGAATTAGATATATATTTATATACACATATATATTCTGTCATTCAAGAACATATACATATATTTTTAGAAATAAATTCTATATCTACTGTTTTATTCATTGTCACATATAATTAATGTTTAAATAATAAGACTAATTTTCACTATTTTCTTTTTCTTTTTTATTTATTAAATTTAAATGTTACGGTTTATTAATTTGGACTATACACACATATAAGTGTATATGTGTATAAGGAAAAAAAATCTTCATTTATACTTATTATACGAAATTATTCAACCTTGTCAACTTGTTTTTCTTTGCATTATTGATTATTTCTATAGAAATTTTCATTTGTCTATACGATATTATTTCATTACTATTTTCGAAATCTTCATGTAACTCGAATATTAATCTTATTAATCTAATCTAATCTGACAATGATAATGATGTTCAGCTTTAGGCTGTTTTCTTAATATTATTGTTAACCAAACATCTACTTTACACCACCTAATCTCTATATCGCCACCTTTTTTTTTATTCTATAAATTATTCAACTGATTGCATAAATTTTGAGCATTTTGTCCGTACAAATAATCATGTATATCATTAGATTTTCTTAATTTTTGTTTATTATCATTATTATTCTCTTGATATTATTATTATTTTTTTCTTGTTATTCATATAACTTGTTGTTGTTATGCACGTTAAGTTTAAGAGTTCAATTTATTTATTTGAAAGTTCAATTTATTTTTGCGTGATTGTGAATTAATTTATTTTATTCTTATTCAATTTATTTTTGTATATTCATAGTGTTGTTATTTATTTTATATTTTTTATCACTTATTCTTGTTTAAGTATTAAAACAAAGATTGAATTGAATGTTATTTTTTTCCACTTCAGAAATTTTCTTTTTTTTTATTAAGAAAATATTGATGAAGGAATAGAAAAATGATAAGAGGAATAAAAAAATTTAATCATAAAAGAATTTTTTTAAAGACGAATAAGGTAAATGAGTAAAAAATTCAAGTGAATATTTAGAATAATGAGGATAGAGATAATGATGAAATAAGAAAGAAATAATGCAATTTATTAATGTTCAAAATACTCAATCTAATAACCAACATATACTTTCAAGTTATTATCTTTGAAAGGTATCCGCAGGAATTCTAATGAAATATTGAGTTTAACTACATCTGATGATGTGTAGTTACTTGCTAATAGTATTGAATAAAATATTGTCATATACCATACACTAACTGAAGTTAGAATTAACAATTACTGAATAGTGATTCAATGGTTTAAGAACTAAAAAGTTATAACCAGGCTTAAAGGCTCTAGGTCAGATCTTATTTGGAGTCATGAATGTTCACATTAGAAAGAAATGGTCACCTTATGCTCCTTCGTTTTCATTGACTGTCTGGTTTAGAGTTATCCACTGATTTAAAACTTCAAAGTAATCGTTAAAAAGATGAAACACTAATTTATCATGTTTTATAAAAAACATCTTTACTGTATGTTATATTCACTTTTGAAACACAGAACCCCAATGCTATATGACGAGTGCTTAAAATTTAGACCATTGAACTTTCATTCAATCTCCTATGACTCTAATTTTGTCACTTTGTGGTTAAACTCCATTGTTATTGATGAAATTATCTTCATACTTAGCAAGACTGAAATACTTTGACTTTAGTTTCGCATTACATATCAGGGAAACTCAATTGAAACCTAGTTGTTAATAAACATAATTACTATTGATTATTCAGGGAATCTCAAATGAACAAACTATTTCCTTATGCAATAAATAACTTTTTAATAGGTATATGATAATAAGTTACTTTAACTATTACTGACTTCCTGCTTTGTTGTTAGTGGAACACTAGTATAACACAAACTCACACAATGAACACAAAGTTGTCTTCTTTAAATTCACTAATTATTCGTTAATTTTTAAGAATCTGTTCTTATCATTGATTCATTATTTTCTCAAACCAAAGATATAGACCTTTTTTGAAAACCATATTCACTTAGAATGTTAACAAACATGACCTCATTCTTTGACTGACATTAAAAGTGAAATTAAAATGACTTTATCTAATCAAAATATGAATCAACATTATATGACCATTTATTATTAGTTTATTGTTACCTTGACATATGTAAATTTAGAGTTTAGTTAAACATATAAAAAAGATAAGTGACAGAGATCTTGTGAAATTTACTGTTTATTAGTCACTCAATAACTGTCATCTATATGACAGGCTGTTTACCTTATTTATAAATCATAAACCACAATTTGAAGTGAAATTCTAAAGCTAAGAAATTATAAGAAGAAAAAAAATACTTCTATTTAGGGCTTGTTTTTATTTTCTCTTTCACAGAAATAGAAGAGAATAGTAACGAGAAAAAGAATTAAAAGATAATGAGTAGTTTGAAAAAATCAACTTAAAAATCTATGACAATAAAGAAATGATAGTCAATATTTTGTTAAATATGTTAGAAAAAGAAAAGTAAACTTAATAATTGTCACAAAGAATAATACACGTATACCTACATAAGATGACAAAAATGACAATAAACTTGTCAAAGTCATCAATAAGTGTTTAGGCTTTTATTCCTTCTTTTACTACCTCTTTCTCGTTGCATTATCATCATTAATCTTTATACTAAGAATTTTCAGTTTTTGTTACCTTGACATATGTAAATTTAGAGTTTAGTTAACAATAAAAAGATAAGTGACAGAGAGCTTGTGAAATTTACTGTTTATTAGTCCTCAATAACTGTCATCTAGATGACAGGCTGTTTACCTATTTATAAATCATAAACACAATTTGAAGTGAAATTCTAAAGCTAGAAATTATAAGAAAGAAAAAAAAATACTTCTATTTAGGGCTTGTTTTTATTTTCTCCTTTCACAGAAATAGAAGATGAATAGTAAACGAGATAAAGAATTAAAAGATAATGAGTATTTTGAAAAAATCAACTTAAAAATCTATGACATAAAGAAATGATAGGTCAAATATTTTGTTAAATATGTTAGAAAAAGAAAAGTAAACTTAATATTGTCACAAAGAATAATACACGTATACCTACATAAGATGACAAAAATGATATATATATATATATATAACCCTTGTGAATATATGTATTTATTTTTACAATAATCTGCACTTATTTTACATTCAACTATGTTGACTTGGAACAGTTGGTACTAGGGATAATGAACTCGTTATATCAATGGCATCAGTCAAATAGTTTGATCCATACTAAGACATAAAGTACTGGGATCGTATATACAAGTACAAATAAAACTGAGATACTATTGAATACAAAAACTTATTTCCAATAAAATATCACCTTAAAATTAAATTCTAATTAGGCATTTATTTAGAAGCTGTCGTTTACCGTCACAAATCTGCTTTATTTGTAGAACAGTTCTTGTTTAGGTTGGCATTATCATTTCCAATAAGTGTATTGTAACCAGAACTTACAGTTATTTTCAAGTTTATTTAATGAGTGAGTAATGTATGATTAATAGTTTAGTTTTTGCTAATGAGTTTACTATAATTACCTTGAGGTATTAGTAAATGTCGGTTAAATAAATAGGAAAAATGACAAAATGTGCTCGAAATGACAAACCTATTGAATAATGAAAACGAATACTAAATTCCAAGTTTTGAACAATAATAATAATGTTAAGTTGTTATCACGAATTGCTTTAAACTAGATAACGATTGATCAGCAATCTCCATAACACTCAATTACAATCGATATCAGCTAGCCACTGACTAATTACTTGGGGTAATTCCTGTAGTTCTAGTGAGAAGACGTGACCAGTGGATTTCAACCCTGTCTGATATGAGGCAGTTACTAACCGATAGCATTGGACAAGGTAGCACAAACACATCACGGATTGACTGATCCAGAAATATTAACCGTTGGAAGCCGGCTCAGTGGTCTAATCATAAAACACTAGCCTCTCAACCAGGTGGTCTTTAGTTCAATTCCTGGTGAGGTCGAGGATGTATACCTCTGATGAGTCTCATACCAGGGTGAAACAGCTGGTCAGTGCTTCCAGGTGATCAATGATTATCTAATTTAGATCAATTCCTGATATCTAATTGATATTCAACAATCTCCACAACACCAAGTTACAATAATAACAATAATAATGATAACAGAACAGTAATAGTAATAATATAATATGTATTCAAATTAATATTTAAAATGTATACATATGAATAAATAACTAAATTTTCTTTTTAATTTACCTAAAATTTATGTTTCTCTCTTATTTTATTAACCCATTTAATGATTTGTTATTTATTTATTCACCAATCAAATAAGTCTTATTACTAAGTTTACTCCCCTTACTGTCACTTGCATACATTTATAATAAAGCGCATATAAAAATATACTAGAAACCTTTTATTATCTAATATTCAATAGAAGAGAAAGAAAAAATGATAAAGAATCTTAATAAATCATTGTTTTATAGGAGACAAGTTTGATGTTTATTGTTTAATTATTTATGCATAACTTATTTTCTTACGAATGAATTACAAACTTCTAGTTATAACCATTAACAATATTAGTAAGTTGAATTATAACTAGTAGTGGAATTTAACAAGCATATTTGATTGAATTTAGAATTTGTTGGCAGTGTGTACCTAATGTACACTGTAAAACTTGGAGCCATCATTGTTTTAAATATCGACTCATTTTCTACTGAGCTGGTAACTGGAGATGACCACTAGCCTGCTCATATGGCATAAAGTAGTAAAAGTACTGGTAGTTGTGATCATGCGAAATAGCAGTGGTTACTCGAATTCATTGCATTGCACATATTTCAACAATAAGTAATATTTTCTAACTGTTGATTAACATTAATCTATATGGGATAGTAATACGTATGTAATTATTCTACCAGTTGTCGTTTGTTGTAAAATGAATGCAACTTTGATTTTAGTTTTAATAACTTTGTTTCTTCTGATACATAGCACAAAACAGCTCTAATTATTACCAAAATATCCTAATTGATTGATTGATCCTAATTGGCTGTACATACTCTAACAAGTTACTGTTATTAATAGTATATATATTTATCCACAAAACATTTGCTGATCTCTCTCGTCTACAAGTGTTTTCTATGTTGTAAATCAGGACTTACTTCTAGTAGTAGTTATTTCTTTGATCCGTTTATATAAATTTAATTTTTTATCAGTTAGCATACTTTAAATTTGTTGGTAAACTATTTAAGTATAACAAGTAGGAAAAGAGTTTCCAACAGATTGTATATGTCTTAGAACGATGGAATAATGAAGATGAATCTGTAAACGAATTCATCATAATATAGTGTTCAAAAGCAATCTGTATTTTTCAAATTCTTGAAAAGGGAATATCGACGACAGGTAGGTCTTCCGAAAGTGCACTAATATCTATGAATCTGATCATAAAGAGAATAGTCTATAACCCTTTGAAGTCATTTACTCCTAAAGGAAATATTATGCACTTCTATTGTAGGTAAGAGTAATGTTAAGACCACTCAAGAAAAATCAAAACAAATTATCCACTTACTTTGACTGAATGATTTCAATCCTTTGAGAATTAAATTATCAGAACAGTTATTCACATTGATCTGTTCCCCATTTTTATCACATGACGAAATACACCCGTTGGCAAGATCAGCAATATCAGGTTGATTTATGTTATTTATTGTACATTCCTCTTGAAAACCAACATTAATTGACTTCGGGTGTATAGAAGACCAATAATCAAAACTTTTAATATCAGTCACTTTCTCTGTTTTAGACAGTGGCTTAGCACGTAACATATTCATAAAGAAATCTGGATCAGTTGGTGATAGTTTATGAACGCTACTTAAATGTGTAGGTAAAAATAAACGTGGCCCAATAGGTAAATCACATAATGGACAACAAATCGAGGTTATTGCACACGGAATTTCAGCAAGATCTGGATTTTTACTATTATTATTATTAATAGTAGGGCTTGTATGACTGTATATATCATACGTAATAGAACTGTTCAAATTGTTCCATGTAGCTACATTGTCTAGATTGGATAAAATTGACTTATCCAATGGATAATTTACAGCTTGTTCTGGTATAAAGTTACCTGAAGCGAAAAACGGCCAGTAAGCAAGTGGAAGAAACTGATTTACTAAACCAAGAGTAGAATATGCAGAATTAAATGAATTCAGCATATCACCAGATAACACTGTTTCCATTTTCCCATTTTCATCGAAATTCAGCATAGAATTGGTCGCATGAGAATTAGTTATACAATTCGTAGCTTGTAAATCGTTTAAATTACAAGAAAGTGTTGAATTTTCTATTGTTGGTGGATTCCTCATTGGTGGTCCACCAACCTCTTTTGGTGATATCCCATGAACTCTTATTTTATGTGTTCTCAAAAAGTACTTATTACATAATTCTTTGTTGCACAATTCACATGTAACACGATCAGCCAGCTTTGCAGCAACCATACTGCTTTTAAAAGCATCTAGTGAATGAGTACCCAGACGTAATTCAGAATTCTCAAGATAATTCACATTCATTTCGCTGTTATTTGATTTGTTCAGAAGAAATAAAGATGAATCTGTTTCTTCCTTTTTCGTTTTAACCTGATTGTTTCTTTGTGAATCACAGTCGCTGTTATCATTAGCGTCAATATCCATATCTGATTTATCGGTATTACTGTTTTTGTTATTTAACTTGTCTTCTATTTCAGTAGAAACGTTATCCAGAATGTTAAGTTGTTCTTTTTCATTTCTTAACGTTGATTTATGCAAGTTATTCTGATGACTTAAATTATGTAGCTGAAGGAAATATTCATTACAAAATACTTTCTGACATTGGTCACATTGAGCTTCTTGGAGTGCAATATTGTTTAAATCTGGTGTAGGTGGAACTGACAGAAAAGGAATATCGAGAGGTGTGTTAAATGTTTGCATAAAGTTTGACTTTGCCAACATTTCAGACGGACTGAATAAACTATTTGTTGCTGATGAAAAATTTGCGGCTAGTGCCATCATGTAATAATGTTGTGCAGAAAGTAAAGGATTTAAACGATTCGACTGAATTCTCAATGAATCTATCATAGACTTTTGCCTTTCATCTTTACTCATATCATTGTGATTACAAGAAGTTGTTACATCATATGTAGGTATATGATAAGTATCTTTAGTTTCATTTAAAATACCCTTTGACTCACTGATATTTATCAGCTCATCTACATTGTCACTACATTTATTGCTACTAATGGGGTTATTAACACCACTAATACTTGTGTTAGTAGTACTCACAAAGTTTTTATTCCATTGACTCCCTTCATCATTTCCATAAAGTTTTCCATTTGTTATTTCACTTACGTAACTGGGAAGCAGTGCATTACTTCCAGAATTAATATAATCATAAATATTGGATAAGGATTTGTTAGATGATTCCCATTTTGTTGGTGATTGCGTTTTAATTAAATCATAATGAAGATCAGTTAACTGAGATTTACCAAAATCCATTGAAAAATCGATTCCTTTTAGTTTATCTTTGATTTTGGAGCTGTCACTGTGAAACATGGGATTATTAATCTTTAGAGTATTATCGATATCAGACGACACGTTATGCACAAAATCAGTTGTTATTGCAGCACTTATACTATTATTATTTACAAGAGATAGGTTACCGTTTTTGATTTGATTTGAATTGTTCACAGACTGTGTTTCACTTGCACGACGACGACTATGAGAATATGGTTCAGTATGAATACCATGAACATCTGTTTTATGTTTTCGTAAATAGTATTTATTGCAAAAATGTTTTTGACATAAGTCACAAAAATCTTCATCAGTCTTCCTTGAATTACCACTTGAAGAGTTATTATTAAAAGCATTAATAGCAGTACTAGTAGAGTTCCGAGATTTAGTTAAATCAGTATACGAATTAAAATCTGAAAAGATATTATTTGCATGATTCTCACTTTCTGGTATAGCTAACTTCAACTTATCAATACTATGAAAGTTACTCATAATACCTGGTGGTGTCAAATTATCATATGGTGCCGAAATTAAATTCTTAGACTCATTTATATTCCTTGATGATAGACCCGAAAAATGTGATCTGAGAAACATATTATCTGCATCTATCCCACTTATCATATGATTGATGCAATTGTTTCGAGAAATATTAACTGTTGAATTGATAGAATTTGTAGTGTCAGTATTAAATGTTAAATTTGTAGCTGAACAACCTTCAGTCCAAGAGCGAGCTAGACTGTCAGGGAATTTATTGATACAAAGATCGTTCGGTGAAAATGATGTTGGTATAGGAAAAAAATTTGTTCCATAGCTATTTGCAATCTGATTTAACAACGATTCATTTGGCATACTAAAACAAACTGATTGAAAATTAGAAAATATATGTTGATTGCTGTCTAGTGTAGTAGTTTCCTGTACACCATCAGTAATACCATCCTGAAGTACACGATTTGTTTTACTTTTAAAAGTTTCGCTCAGTGGATGCTCATTTATATGTGTTATAAATGATTTCGTCAAATTAATTCCTAGTCCAATTGACTGGGGTGAAGTAGTAGACGATACAGATGGGCAAGAGGATGTAGAAGAAGAGGAAGAAGATAAGGGTGTGTTAATCTGTTTCTCAAACTTTTTGGTAGGAGATAATGGGGATGAGGATTTTTGAGTAATGTGGTGAGATTCCGTCATTTGTTCGGAAGAATTTACTGACGGTAACATTGAGATCAAATTAATTCACTGAACGTGATGAGATATTTTTCAGATATCCTATAAAAAAATAAATATATACACTTAATTATATTATGTATGAATCAAAGAACATTTGTACAAACTGTAGCTCTTCACTGAAAGACATTTTCAGCAGGTTCAGAAAGTAGTTGAAATTAGTTTGGCCGCTTCAAATGAACTTGAAACTTATTACTACTGATTCACTAATGTTGGTTTCATGTTATCAATATTTCTAAAACTAGTTACTTCAATAAGCATAGTTTTATCATTAGACAAAAATGATTATTCATAATAATTTGTCATGAAAAGCTGCAGTAGTAATGAAGTGTTGCATGTGTTTACGAATTAAATTATATTTCAATTGCAAAGGCTTTGTTTAAATTACTGGTGACTAAATAGTAATCGTGTGGTCAATAGTGAATGACTTAATGATACAGAAAAGCCGTGTCACGTGTGAGACAAATTTCATTTATATCAATGGATGACCTTCACGTAATATTAAGTAATAAACGAGTGGTAGAAGTTCAAAGAACTTTCTGGCTAGGATAAAACGGTTCTTGTTTTTCAGTGGTTCTACAACTGTAATAGAAAATCAATTTTACCTTCGACGTCCAATTTGTATAGTTGAAATATGCATTCACTGGATAAAAGATCATACCGTCAACGTTGAATAAATGGGTTGAGTCAATGAATTATTTAATTGTCATTTTATTTGAACAACAACTCTTGACAAGTTACTCTTCATAGTTCATTATTTACTTGAATCTAAATAAGTGTAAATAAGATGGTTTTCTGTGTACATCATCTAATATGAAATACCTCTTATGTTGAAACGTCATTTTTCTTTTTAAAGTAAAGTTACTGAAACTCCAAAATACACATAAGTGAGTAGTATGATAGGTAAACCACTTATCATATCTATTGTCTACATTGAAAATTTCTATCTTTCATCAGCCAAAGAGTAAACTGAGCAATAGATCAAGTCATGCATATTAAAAAAGTATGCAATAAACTATTGTAATAAAATTTCTTGTTTTCTTTTTTTTTGAAATTGAATTGTTAAGTTATTCAACATTTGTGTAATAGCCTCAGGCATTCTATTTCATTCTTCAAGTTTATTATCTTAATGAAATTTTGTTTCTTTTCATATTTAAAATAGGCACTACATTAGCATTAAAACTAAATTTATGCAGATATACCCCCCCACCCCACCCCCAGTGTATATGATGTACCATTTGGTAACATTTCATCTGTGCTACTTCATTCAGTTATTGTTTAATTTGTTTCATTATTGTGACAATTACCTTTTTTTTAGAAATCTTTTGTTTTGTCATTGAATAGTTTAAATTTGATTATTTATTATCATTACTATTAATTTGTGGTTAAATATCTAAATGTCCAGATACGGATAAAAGAATTAGAGCCAAATCATCAATAACTCCATACTAGGAATTAAGTTCTATTTGACATAAATGATTAGCATTAGAAGTAATTAGATACTTAAACGAACTACTCTGTCGAGTTTTCTACCTAGAATGTATCACAACCGAAGAAAGCAATTCATTTCCTCATTAACATCTTAGGTGAATTATATTCACCACCCAATAACATCATCTAGGGAACTAGTTCGAATTAAGGACTTTGATTCAATAAGTGCATGATATACTACTTCTTATCAGACATTAGCAAGTCTATTCAGTATCATATAAACACATTTCTAAGAATTCTTAAAATCCAATTAAACATATACTAAATGTTCACTTTCAAAGTGTGTTCAACCTTCATAGAGGCAACTTTAATAATGCCTTGAATGTTTCATCGATATAGTCATTAATATTTAAAAAACTTTCTAGTTACTATTCATCTAATCTGACCTGAACAGTTGGAACAGATAAAGTGAAGTCATCAGTGTAGCTTTTATTGTTGTTTTTATTTAAAATTCCATTTATAAACAATCCACTTTCATATGGTGACAAAGAAAAGTAAGTTAACCAGATAATCACAAGGAATACAAAGTGTAACATACATTTGAATAATTTCGAGTTGCTTCCCCACAACATAATAACAAGGTGAGTATCAAATCAGTAAAAGTTAGAGGGATATCAGTTATTGTAAAGGGGTTTCTTTATAGAGAATGTGGTTCGGAAGAGAGGATAAATTTGCTGTTTAAGTGGTGATAAATAACTTTGTAACTCATGACTGAAGAAGCAAAATAATTTCAACTATTCAGTTACCACCGATTCTGGAACTTACCATACAATAACGGTAGCGGCCATTGAGTAGATCCTAAGCACACAGGCTGGTACTACATCTTGGTTTGGCAGCCCCTTACTTCTTTGTAACTCAGTACTACACTGTTATGCTTCACGTACTAGACTTGGTGATACTTATGCGTACTTAATACAAGTCTCAGCCACCTCTATAGTTGATGATTGATTGTTTTATCTTATGATAATCCATCTTTGCCTAATGTCCTATGATTAGCTCAACGTAAGTATGCATCACTTCGAAGACGTGTGTGATCTAATATCATGGATTTACAAGTGTTCTCGACTTTTTAAGGTTATGTTTTGCAGTCACAAAGCAAAACAGAGTAGACTGCTGAACAGTTTACTCTCCCTCCTTGTTGATAGATGATCACCGTGCTGCAAATAGGTAAAAGCTAAGTAAGTAAATTAAATTGTGTGAAGAATGCCACAGAAGGAAATAAAATTTACACATTTTTATATTTACATTTAAAAGTAAGCAAAGGGGTAAACATTGATTTAAATGCATTTTTGTGTAATATCTAAATTACTCGATAACTAAACAGAGTGACTAATGAAAATTTAGCATTTCAGTATAGCAACTAACTTAAATGAAATAAAACTGAAATTGTTATATTTTTAAATGAAAACATTGAGATTTATTCATCCTTAATTAATTGATTACTTAATTGTTTAGTATATGAAGTTCACTATAAAAGGAGGTGTGTATAAATCGTGGAGTAGAAGAAGAACAACAGAGAAAGATTTAATGATTTAGTTGCTACACAGTGTTTCATCTTTCAATTAAACGTTAGGTTGTATGTTCTCTTTTACTCGTCTATCATTTGTATAAGAATATATTATATTCACTTTGTTCTTATATGTAATATGTTGTCGTTTAATAGTTTCTAGGTTTCTACTTTTCCGTTTATTTGTTTATTGGAATGTATTTTTTTACTTAATTATCTAACTATTCTAGAAATGGCCGTTGTTAAACCTAAATGTATGACACAAAGATATTTGATCTGTATGATTATGATAGATGTATCAGAATGAAATTTTATTGTACTAGTAATGCATACACCTCTTCTACAAATGTGAGCGTTTGCAAACACGTGTGTGCATATTCATGATTTATTCATTAACTCACCGAATTACACTATTGAATTTTTGTGAAATACATGGATGAATTCACTTATTTGTTACTATGTTTACATCACACTTCTTTTCAAAGCAAATAATAACCAAGAGTTTATTGTAATTACTCATTTCAGAAATTGGATTGCCAGATTAATTTAGAAACTATTTTATGCTTAATACCTGATCTTAACCTAAAGCATTTTAGTCACATTATTAACCGATTTCTTTCGATCTGGTGAATTGAAATCTTGTTCTCATATCCAACTGCAGTTAATTCTTGTGACCTGAAGGTTGTGCATCTGCTTATCGGCTATAGATCGTGTAAAAGGATTGCTGAGGCATATAGTAAAACGTTATAGCCCACTAGTATCAATTACATTTCAGCAATTCCTAAACAACTGTCAGTAGTAGAGAAAGATATTAATGAAATTGATTAGATTCTACAGATTCATCAACGCTGCATGCATTCACATTGAGTTAAATGCTTAGAGACAATCTTCGCCTAAGAATACTTCCCTCAATTATTAATTTTTTAGTTTCGTCACTATGGTAATCCAAAAACGTTTGGCGATACAGATAATTTAGCCAATATAAGTATTTACATGTCAAGTTGAATTAGCTAGGTGATGGAATTTTCTTAATTATGAACATAAGTAGAAATTATTTAATATTTTTTTCACTGTAGCACATATGCGATCGAAAACTTTCTTGTTTACATCGTTATCATTTGAAGCTACAAATTCACATATTCAGCCAATTCATTTAAACCACGAACTGTTCTAAGTCGTTTGAATAATCATACAGCTCACTTTGAAACGGTTCTCATCAATCATTCAGATATTAGAAGCAATAGAGATCTGTTACTATAATCAAATTAATAATGTTTTCAGTTAACATGAGTGCATTATTCATATTGGGTTTGATCCACCCTTTTCAATCATTTGAATTCATCTACAACTGTCTGTATCAAACATGTTTAGTGTAGTGCACTTCGAAAAACGTAAATAGTGCAAAAAGTTAAAGCATGAGAGCTACACTTTGATAAATAGTATTTATTTATTAATTAAATTATAAAAATGACCGACAGTTTTCAATACAACACATTGAACATTGAAAGTATTAAACATAACCTCAGACATTTTATTATTAATTGTAAGTGTTGATGAAGTGCTTATTTACGAAGTCAACTTTTACATTCATTATCTTAATTAAATGTTTGTAAGAAAAAAAAAAAATAATCAAAATAATCATTTTCCTCATTTAACTCAGTATGATATGAAATTGCTCAATTAATTATACCAGACAATGAACTTTCATATCACTTTATATATATTGTATACATGAATATAATTAGTACTAAGCTCAAATCTAGGGTTCTTACAAAAGATCAGTTCATTCATAAAATGCTCTAAATGAATAGAAAAGAACAATTTTGTCCTTTACCGACCCAGACTATTCCATTACTATTTTTGGTTATATTTTCTATAAAATATCATTTTTGTACTATATAAACTAGACAAAGTTCATCTTCTATGTATAATTATCATATGTATACATAAAAATAAAATCATTTTAGTTAGCTTAATGTTTAGATTCTTTCATTAATGTCGGCTATACTCAATACTTAACACTCAATACAACAGTAAATGTGAAACTGTAACACTTTATTTATTCGGATGTACATTGAATATACTCAAAATACATTAATTAACTGATCACTTAAATATCATATAAGTAGATATTTTTCTCCTGAGGTCATCTGTAAAAGTTAATAGTGTGAATATTGACGACGAATAACTTTTGTCTGTAAATGAATTTCACTAGTAGCTAACTTATTAGACTACAGTCGAATATATGCTGATATTCTATAATCAACTAACTTAAAACCTAATTGATTGTGTGACTCTGTATATACATGTGTGTATATGGAATTAGTAAACAATAGATAAAGTAAGTCACAGTTCATAAGTTTTAGATTGTTCATCACGAAGAGTTTGGCTACAGAGCAGAATGAGCTTACTAAACTTAACAATTCATTTCTAATTTGAATAAACTGAAACTGGCATACTACTGAATAATTCTCGTTTTATTCAATTATTTTTTACTTTGTCAATGACAAAGAACTTAGTACCTGGTGGATTCACTCACCATAGGAACTCAAACAGCTTGCTAAAATCAGTTGTCGACGCTATCGTTTTAGAGTAAACTAACTACAAGTAAATTAATTGGTTTGAATAACTGCCAACATTACTTCAATAGATTATTTAGGATCACTTGTTTACTCAAGCCACTCCAGAATTAGAATACATAACTATTGATGACAGTGTGACAATATTAATGAATAGCTAGAATTTTAGAACATTTGTATATCCTAAATCACTTGATTGAAATACATATCCACAACCAAATAGATATTCAAATACTTTGAGATATTAATGTTTTTCAAGATACTCGTAATTCATGGTAACAGTTATTCCTAATTCCCTTAATTTTCCCATTAAATAGAACAAGAACCGTATGCAATGCTATTGTAAAACATTTGGTTGTCACAGGATATGTACCTGTTACTTTGTAATCACTCAAGGTGATTAATAGACATTCAAAAGGCAGTCTTCATAAATTCGCTGAAGTAATAGTAATTAAGCTGATTTCATATGTTTAAAAAGAAACCGTAGCAGTTCTATCTTTACCATGGTAATAAATGCCTCATTAATCTTATTACAATACATTTTTAGTTTTCCTATTGTCTTAGTAGTGTTTCACATAATACCTCATTTTTTCAGTCTCTTATTTTGAGTACATCACTTTAATAATTGCAGTTTTGTAATTTTATTGTTTTCACTAGCTTATTACAACACACAATAATCTTAACTTAGTTAGTTATTCCATTATATACACTACGAACTCTGGCTGTATGACTATTCGTTACTAAGCAAATGGTCTAGAATGTTCACGTATACATTTATATTTAGATGCATGACATTCTCAATAATCCTAACTTTACCTGAATCTGTTATAACTTTACCTGAATCTGTTATTCCAACATGATTCTGCGATCTGATGCGTAACCAGTTTCGCTAATAAAGAATGCTAATAGTTATGCATAATTTTAATTATGAAATACTATAGATCTTGAAGAGCTGCTGTAAACCTGATGAAATTCTAGAGATTTACCCTATTCAGTCCAATTCTTTGATCTTGCACTTCTTAGTTTTAACCTTCAAAAATTAATGTAGACCATCTAGTTCGAAGTATACTTTTTTGAAAGTCTATTTTAACTATTTTAATTTATAAGAAATTATTTATTTGTCAATTTAGCATAATCTATTATTGACCATTTCATAAATAATATCTTACAATGACATTTTCAGTTTAGAATAAACAATTAGTTAAAAACAATTGTTAACTGATTACATCACAAATATATTTGATCTTGCATTAATTTATAAAGTTCATATCTATCCAATTTCCAGTTGACTTTAATTAATTATTCAAGCTACCAGGTATTACTTATATCAAAAATTGAATTGTTCACTATTTTTCGCATGATCAGTTAATCATGTATACGAAAAAACCGTTAGGTACTATTGGAAATCATCAAGTACACAATATGAATACATTCCGTAGAATACAAATCATTTATTTTATTTCATTAAGTTTGAAAGAAAGCGCTATCAAACATAAGACTACTGAATTAGAATGTATTTGGATCTTCCCGATGATTTATCATGGACTGAAAGTGATAAGTCTCTGTTGTCATATGTGTATCCTGAGCTTATTGCCACAATATAGTGACAGTTCACACGTGTTAGTTGAATTCGGTTGTGGCTTAGAAGCGGAGTCAGGGACACGCGTTTCGTTCTATTTACAAGTCTTCATCTGAATATACCTATATTTTAGTGTTGATGCTCACACCGGGACTTAAACCCACTTCATTTCGTGCAAAACACCTCAGTATTAACCACTAGGCTATTGTATGATTACTAAACAATTATTCTTAATGATTCATTTAACAGGTACGACCGGATTTTCTAAACAATTTTACATGTGTATTACTGGTGTTGTTTGGCTGTATTCTATTTATAATCGAACTTGCAAACTTTTAAGATTTTGATACATTTCTGCTGGAGAAAATGTGAAATGAAAACTTTCACCTAATTATTTCTATTTTTCCTTAAATTTCCCTTTTCGTCTCTGAAATAATTAAATTTGTTCGTAATCTACATTAAACGGCAATTACTATAGCAGCGCTTACTTGTGTGAAATACATTTAGGGTCAAGAGGATGTTATCTGTTTGACAGGGAACTATCAGAACAGATTTCATGATCCAGAATATGATCAGATTATTTTTCAAAGGACTTCACTTTATATTAAATATTCAGTAGTCAAATAGACATCGTTCAATCATAAGGAGAATATGTATAAATGGCTCATGTTTATTACATTCTAAAAATGTGTTTGTTTCTAACACAGCTTTTATAAACCAAACCACATTCAAATTTATTGCCAAAAAAGGAAGCGGATTTCATGTTTCACTAGAATACTTGATTATAAACATGGGAGAAGAACTATTCTATAAATCATAGATTAGTAAGCTTAGAGTATACACTATAATATTTGCTACAAGATCTCTTGGCATTTTTAGTGATATACAAGTATTGTGAAGTTAATACCATTTCTGGCAAGTAAAATAAACAAAAAGAATCATTAACACTCCAGCTGGTTCTAGGAGCAGTCAAATGCTAGTGAACTGTTTTGAGTCAGTTGAATGGTTAAAACTTATGGTTGTAGTTGTGAATGGAAAGGTTACCAATGTATATAAACAATTCATTCATCTAAATTTATCTAAACTCAATCGTTATATCTGCAACATCTTTATGTTATAGATAATTATAAGCAGAAATTTACTTAACTGGCCTTTCTGTTTATGTTTCTTTCTTTTATTATCTCTGTATTATCTTGTTAATCTTCCTTAGCTTTTAAAACTTAAACCGAACACCTACGAACAAAATAATCTTTTTAATTTCAATTGACCGGAAATTTGATAATGTTGCGCTAAATGTTATATTATGTAACTGGGCCACTGACTATACATTTTAAATGAGTCATACTGTAATTTAAATGGAACACTACAATTATTGCTATGATTACCAATATATGATAGTCAGCAAATCTATAAATGTATATATGAAAGTACATGAAATCACAACTATTGAATCTATAGTTAGTTACTTTTGGTTGAGAACCGAAGTCTAGACATTTTTTAAAAAGAAATATGGTGAATGTTTCGAATTAAGCAATTAAAGTAGTGAAATGGAAAATAACTCCAAAATTTGAGAATGTAAGCTACTTATTTTCTAAAAATACAAAAAATAAACAGTAATAATTAAACCAATATAACGTTATTTAGTGTTCAATCAATACAAAATGAGCCAACAGCTCTAATGTGTAAAATATCGTTTACGTTATAAGTTATATAAAAAATTTTCCGGCTAAAATAATTACCGTTACCATTACTGGTAAATTATACAGTTCTGACTTTCGACCAAATTTCATTACTTTTTATAATCATTTAAAAATGTATTAATTTACTCAACTTAGTAGTTAAAACAGTCATAATTCAACGAAAAATAGAATGTTGATCCAGTTGAATCAATCGACTACATAAATTTTAAATTAATTATTATGTCAACTTAATGTCTATAGTTTGAGTATAATGGAATATATGACTATCAGTTTTATTAAATTTTAAGTTAATATGCATCATTTAACTGATATATTTTGTTGAAATAAGTCGATTTGTGTAACGTATGACTACTTACCGATTATGCATCATTATCACTATGAAGAAATTAATTTACCTCATAATAGTTAAAATTACATAATAATTTTGAAAAATTTAAATAGTAACAACAGGAAACCATTTTCTTGAAGATCAATTTTCAATTGATTTCGTTACACGGTATAAAGATAATTTTAAAACATATCCGTTATGATTACTACGAACAAACTACAAATCTCTAAGAAAGTGATATTTTATTAAACTGATTTTTTTCTTTATATATACTTCTTACATATGTAAAAACTATACACTATTACAAATAGTTTCATCTTTGCTATATCTTAACAATTTACAAAACAAGAAAATAAAACAAACAAATGAACAAAAAGAAAAAAAGCCAGGATAATAGTAAGAATATCAACTAAGTCTATTACAATCTGATTATTTAGACATCATTTAATTTTTTCAGTGTCATGCATGGATGAAGAAAACAAATATATTTGACCAGATGGTAAGTATTTGTTCAAATAGGTTAACAGTGCTAGTAATAACACCAATCGTCATAATATTAATAATAATACATAAAACAACAAGTTGAGCATAAATGTGTCTGTATGTATTCGGTTTCAGTTTTATCTATCACCTCTATCTTTTTTCTCACTTGCTTGTTGCCGTTTATTTCCAGAGCATGTAAAGAAATTCCTGTAAAATATATGTTTTAATAAAGAGTTACACTCCCGATTTTGTTTTAAAAAGAATAAAATCATGAATTAAATTAAGTACACAAATATCTGTATGTAACTGGAAAGCATCCTCTAATAGGCGACAAAGATACGCTTTAAAACAAAATGCACATTATGATAATCACAATGACAATTGCTTCATAAATGTAATTAACTTTTAACAGAATATTTTGTTCTCATTTTTCATGTAGATTTAACTACTCAACTAGTGGAAACTAGGATAAACTGGGTGACTGTTTCATCGTAGCACAGGACTCCTGAGCAGCTAGCACCGTCCATTTCACCTGGGGGGAGCGATCCAATCCAAAGCCTTCAGATTGGTGAACATGCAACACTCCCCACTACTGGCGCGATGTCCAATGGTAGAATTCCCACTTATATCGATTTTTGATACTGCACGATGATCATTCATTGTCACTAGCGATCACTCTCTCACTCCTGACTGGTCTGAACGCCACCGTCACGACTTCAAGCTAGAACTTGAAGAACATCCTGAAAGTCAGCCACTAGTAAGCTGAATGTTATAATTGAACTAAGGTGGATTTCTGGAGATAGGTATTCTATTTATTCATTTGTGTTGTCTAAGGAATCATGTTGGTTAGTTACTACTGTAAACCAAGAAGCAGTGAACAGCTGTTTTATCCTAGTATAGGATTGCTTAGTGGTGAATGTCCTCAATTCTGTCAGGACGGAATAGGTCTCCAGTACTCCGTAGTTTCAACTGGTATCCTACCAACATCAACCTGTGATAAATACAAACAACTAAACTTAATACCCATCTCCACAAAACCACCTCTTTTCAACAACTGATGTTTTTCATGAATGCGTGCCATTTTTATTTCCCTCATCATTGGTATAAATGAATACGACGATCAGTTAATATCAAGTATTTAGACTGATATGGTTTTATTAAGACTACTACTTGTGAAGATTTATCTGATAAAAACATCTCTTATCGCCGACTGGGAAACCAATGGGATAGATTACTATTTCATTCGACTTTAAAGCACTTTAACACGATTTTCATACCTCCTTGCAAGTATAAATCACTTAATCATTTGATCATCGTTAACTATTTTACATGCTAAACTTAAATACAGTGCAACTTCTTCTGATACTGTCAATGAAATCAAATGAATGTTGATGATTTTATTTTAGCAAATAGCATTGTAGATCAAAATGAACACCATTCAATTGTATATTTTATTCAGTAGTATATTTCTAATTCATTCATTTTTTTTAATAGTACTATTAAATATACACATATCATGTTAAATATATATACAAGTAAAAAGACTAATTTATATTGTAATGATATACAATAACTTCATTTCCATCTCTCTATTCTAAAATGATATTATTTCATATTGTCAATTACTTCATAATCTAAATTATTTGAATGAATAAGTGTTTCATTTCTCGGTATAATAAAGAAACAAGTTCAAATACGTGATTTATTTTACTAGTTAAGTTGATTAAATAAATAGTTTTAATATCATATTCAAAATCCAATCATAAGTTAGTTCATTATCAAACAACAAGTTAATGATATTGTACTCAACTGTGTATAAACACACACATAACACCTATATACATAAGTAGACATACTAAAAGTGTATTAGGTAATAACAACTTAAGGAATAGATTAGAATTAATATTAATTATTCTAAAATGCTGTAAATTCTATCAAGATTATTTAGACTTAAAAGCATTCATATTTGTTGATTTTTGTCTTATTCATTGAATTATAACTGTGTATAGACTTATGTAAGTTGTAGTTAAAGTGATTTTCATCATGATACTAGATGTTTATATAGAACATATATATATATACAAATAAACAAGGATGTTAATGGAATAATCAAGTGTATATTTCAATCTAATGAATTAGTTTAAAGCGTATCAGAAAAGCAACACAAATAGCTATGAACTGATTAGCATATGGAGTTATTCATTTTCTAAACGATAGATTCATAAAATAAACGTGCTTTCTCTTTAAGTATAATTATGTTTAGTTCGTCGTATTGACAATAATTTTTTTTTATTCTTAGAAGTATCAGTGTTACAGATCGTTTCTTTATCCGTTTTTTCTCTTTATAAAACTAAACTAATTAATTATGGAAAAAATTCTGATATGATACAAACAACTTGTACTAAGTATAATTAAACTGTACACTATATATGGATGAAATACAAATACATACAGAAAATTCATATTGAATATTAAACAAGCATATAGTCATTTGAAATTTCTATGTAATGAAGGATGGAAGTGGGAGTGGGGGGGGGGAATATGAAGCATTTATCATATATGACAATTAAAATTTGTCAGAATCGAGATTACTGCACATTCGCTGTAAGACCTGATGATTTTGGACTTAATCTGTGGTATGGATGAAAATGTTCACTGACACTAAGAAGTCTCATATTAGGATTAAAAATTTCTCCTTGATTTTAAATAATGTTCGACAGAAGACGGTCTGTGGTGAATATAAACAATAATGAGTTAATATTTATTTGAAAAGAGAATAGACAATAACCTAATACAAACTTGTAATAATAAGAACTTGTTTGAAATTCACTACGAATTTTACGCAGATTGCTATGAATATTTCAGTAGTGATTATGGATATTTTTATTCATTTAAACTAGTTGGACATAAAATGAAGTGAATTGGTTGGATGGATTTGAAATTGAGTGAAACTTAGGTATTTATAAATGGATTATAATTTATTGTTATTCTTTCAACTCTCAATCTGGATTCATTCAATAATGATGAATTTCATTCTACTGTTGCATATGTACATGTATATTTACATATGCATTCAATTAGCATCACTCTCCTATTTGGTTCAACTTAGTTTAGTGTAGATAATTATTTGGTGGTGAAAATATTGTCAAACTAACTTAAGAATTCAGTGAATGTTTTCAAAATATTCATTTTATATTTCTAGATAAATTTAGTCTTCATAGTTATTCTAGGTGAAATGCTTTGACTTGATATGTTAAAAACAAATGAAATGTCTAGATTTTATCTTTCAACAGAATTCAGGATATTCATCCCATTTTAAACTCATTAACTAAGTTTAGATAGCCAATAAATTGTAGATACTTTTACCAAATAAAATGCGTACCTAATCTCTATATTTCATCTGTTGACAGAATTCAACAATTGTTTATCAGAAATAATCTAATGGAATATTATAAACAAATGAGATTATCATATCAATTCTAGATAAACTATTAGGAAATAGAGTTTTCTAGTTCATTGATTGATTAATACGTTAAAAACGCCACTATAATTTACTTTAACTATTACCTGTCTTTATTTCGCAAAAGTAAACGCATACATCGTAAAGACAGGTTCTGTCCTCATACTATTGTAGATTTGACTTTTTTTCTACTAGAAATATGCATAATTATAACCAATTATCATTTTTTTAAAGTGAAATACTAATACAAACATCTAATCAAATTTTTGCTCCCAATTTCCGAATGCACCGTTTTCTTTCGTTTCACTAGAGCTTACAAATATCCATTTTTGTTGAGCTTAAATGTCACTAAATGTTACCATGACAGATTTTATTGCATAGGCTTGAGTACATAGAGATATATTTTTAAATTGGAATTTATGAATACATACAGATATACAACTAAACTACATACTTTATTTTTACCTAACGTATTCCATCTCTAAAAACTATAAGAGCTTACTAGTCACATTATTCTAGATTATGTTTTGATCGAGATGATAATATAAACAATGATTATTTGTTTCATATGAAATCAAATCTACGTTTAGTTGTGAATGTATATATATGCATATTTTAAAATTTATTCTTTATTTAATTCTCCTGACATTCCCATAGTGATTGCTATCACTATCACCAACAATACAACTACTCACTCCCTCAACTTCACCAACCTTTTCAATTATCATTTTGTTGACATTAATTATCATGATCATCGTTAATATCATAATGATTACCATGATGAAAATGAACAGTTATGATCTTTATTCTCCTACTAATTGTCATGTAGAATAGAATAATATCATAATCATTGAGTCATCAGTAGTGATAATACACTAACATATTCTTTTGTCAAATTTATTTCGTATTTTATATTAGAGTATTTTCTTCAGTGTTCATATTTTGTATTCGCCTAATTTCAAACTTATTTTTCATAATTTGAACTCATTCCTTACTGTTTATTTTCTTGTAACATACTTCCGTGTAATCACTTTCTAGTAGATAATTGTCTGTTCATACAGTAGTCTGATGGATATATTTCTTTACAATTTTCTTTAATATGCTCCTACGAAATATGTTTATATATTTATAATCTGTTATATGAAAGAGAAGTGATATTATTACTACTCCTACAATTACAACAAATATATTCATTCATTCATTTTTACAAATACAAACATTCAAAAAAATTTAAAGATATGACTTTGATATGTAAGAAGAAATTTAGTTTCTACCATCAGATTTATCTATTTCTACAAGTAGTGTAATTATACTGGTAAGGCGGACTGATTAAAATATATGATTAGATTAAATGTTGTACATGAATATGTCATATCACTTTGTAATGAAATATATTCTTCGGATATATATTTCAATATAACAATTTTAAATTATTTTTAAGTAATTTCTGTGAGTACTTGGTTATTAATTGGAGTTAAAGTCAGAAGATAAGGTAGATAGAGCAATTCCTTATTCATATATGTAACGGCTAATATACTACTAACAGTCATTTCAGTAGCGCGTCCAAAGTGTTGTCCCTGCATTATCATGATATATATATTGGTAAGCACTTTTTGCTAAACAAAGCTATTCAACCGATCATATGAACCAGCGAAACTGATTACATAAGAGTTATACACTTTAATTTTATTAAAATATCAATTTATTTTTTTCAACATCATAATCCAATGTTTAATTCGACTTAACATGGTTTAAATATTTATATAAGTAGACGGTGGCACAATGATCTTTTCAAATAATCACTATTATTTATATAGAGTAAATGCAGACCATTCTTTTTTTTTAAAAAAAAACAAAATGTATTAAAATTAAATTTGCCGCATTTACACGTACACACACACACACACGCATACATCGACGCCCACACTAGTACAAAGAAAAAAAAATGTTAAGAATTAAACAAGAATTCGTTAATAATTTCGTTATTTTATTTATTATTAGCCATTTGTTTAATTTTATAAATTAATATAATAATTTTTTTTCATTGTATCTACTTTGTTTAAATAGTTAAATGTTCCAATTTCTCTATTGATTACTGACCTCAATAAACCGCTTTAAATATTATTATTGTTATTATTATTATTTATTAATTTTATTATATTTACTAAAATTATTATACTTTGATTTTAGATTTAATTGAATTTTATTAAAAATCTAATTTCCACTTTATGTATAAAATTACTGAATTGATTAAGTTGTTAATAATGAAACATTTTTCAAGTTGTTTTTATGTGTATTAGTTGTATTTGGCAAGTAGAAGTAAAATGAAATTCCATTCTACTTTTTGATACTTTTAATGTATGTATGAACATATTCATACAAAATACTTCAGATTTGTAGTGGTAAATAAATCCCTATATTACATTTATGCATAGTTTCGTTAACATTGGATATCCATACTGGTCTTGTTCATTTAAACAACACTGTTAGGTGCTTTTTTCTCAGTCAAGTATTATCATCAGATTATGATGGGATCTGTTGTGAAGCGCCTCCACTCCTCCAGAGAGCCATTTTAAATGTCAGATGGTGCGTAACTTCTTCTAATACTGAAATGTAATTTGCATTTCAACCAGTATGATCCATTTTGTCTTCATGACATATCGAAAAGGATTACAGATATTTGAATTTCAGTATTATCCAATTCTACCGAATATAAAGCAGACTAACAACTAGAATATGTTCAGGACAAAGAGCTAGATAAACACTAAATACTGTTTATTATTCGCTGATCAATTCATGTAGCCATCTGTGCTGTACAAAGTAACGATGCGAAGAAACCACTTACAGAAACTTGATTTCTATTTAAATTATTAACTACTGAATCGGCTTATAATGACTATAACAGATAAACCTGTTGTTACTTCAAGTCGATAATTTCAGTTGATCAAACCATTAGAGATCAATAATAAATGAACATATTAAATTTTGACAGCTTTAATCTTTGAATCATGTTTTATCAAATAAAATTATGGATCACTACATCTTTTGTTAAGATCATATTACCCTTAGGCATTAAGTTGTATTCAGCATTAATACTGGCTTAACATAATAAATTGTATCTCATTGAATGATATTATAACAGACAATTGTCTTTAGATGTTCTTCCAACTATTCTTCATTCTTATCCTCTTCATCTCCTTTTATGCATATATATGTATATATATATATATAAAGCAAAAAATCAGCACCTGTCACAATTTCAAAAAGTATGCTATACGAATTATTATTAATTATCTATTATGCTAATTAATAAAATGTACTCAGTTTCATCATACCGTGAAGGAGAAAAAACCTCACTCCATAGATATATTCACCATGCCATTTTTCTTCTCTACCTCTTTTCTTTTGCATATTTTTTTTGAGGACGGCTTTAATCAAGAGAAAAGAAAATACACACAAACCTTAAATAAAAAATTGAATGAAATGCTTTAGGCTAAATAAAATCTTGACAAAATTAAAGTGTTATTATTATTATTGTTATTATTATTATTTATTATATGAAGAAGCAGAGTAAAATGAATCTACAGAAACCTACAAAGCATAAAATAATATGGATTAGTGAAGTGAATAAATGAGTTAGTAAGTAAGCAACTAACCAACTACATACTAATTGACAAATAGATTGAAATATGGATGCGTATATACATCAGTTTATTTATTGTCCACTTGGATGAAAATTTGATTTAATAATTGAAGTAAAAAAAAGTATATATTTTCTCGCCCACTCCTTTGAAGCTACTTTTTTTTATCTCTATTGTTGTTTTATTTAATTGAATAATCTCTTTTTACAGTCTTGCTTATTCCCATATATATACTTTTTAATATTTCAGCCTGTTCTTGTGTTTGCATACATATATATGCTTTGTATTTGATTGAGAAATAATCAGATTTTCTTGAAACTACAGCATTATTACAACAAGAGGGAACATAGTGTAACAAGGTCAACAAAATATATTCATTCTTTCAAAGGTCTACATTATAGTAGATATTGTCTGTTCATCTTTCTACGTTTCATTCAATGTCTCATTTTAATTAAAATTGTATGCATGCGTTTATTCAACCATTCAAGTGATTTAATCAAACATTACCACTACTATTACTGCTAATAATAATAATAATAATCGACTGATGAATAAATATCAATCATTTTGCTTAAAATTGATTGAAAAATGAAAATTTACTAGTAACGCATACATTTTCACTGAAATGGTTGTTTCACCTATTCTCAACTTAAATATACACAAATTTATTCATTTACATAATGCATACTTC
This sequence comes from Schistosoma mekongi, assembly GCA_034768735.1. Classification (NCBI taxonomy): domain Eukaryota; kingdom Metazoa; phylum Platyhelminthes; class Trematoda; order Strigeidida; family Schistosomatidae; genus Schistosoma; species Schistosoma mekongi. The sequence goes on along the minus strand of CM068305.1, from coordinate 57,892,952 downwards.
TGAAGCTATTATTATAAAGAAAATGTCTTTTAGTAACCACTTAATGACTTGAATAAAGAGAATGAAAACTTGTAATTTCTTTAAATGCATTGAATACATAAAAAAAACAATATAATTTGTTTTACTGTATAGTTAGTTTAGTTAAATTTGAATTTTACACATTTAGAATGGACATTTGAAAAAACTATTCCATAGATCAACTTTATACTCTTGTGGAACATTATTACACCCTATTATCAATGAATAATCATCTTGATGCTAATAAACTCATTCATATTTTAGAAGAGATCACACTTATAAAAGCATACAAACAAAACTATCCGCCTATATACACATACATATTTACTCACGTAAATATATGAAAGAAAGAAAGAATAAAATACTTTAAGGCAGAGAAAGAAAAGAAACTCATAGAAACTAATCAGGTTCATTTAAAGACCAATGCATAAATATACACACACAAGAACATTTACACGCATCTACAGAGAAAATTTCATTGAATCGTTATAATCTAAATAGAATTGTTAGTGAGTAAGTGAATTAACTAAGGACAATATAGAAAATATTGTATAAGAGGCGGTGGGAAAGGATGAAATATGAAAATTTAATAAAAAAAATTAAGGATGACATTTTATTCAAAAACTAAATAAAAAGTTTTCTTATAAGAAATCATAATATACTGAGTATAGAATATTGACTGAATAGATTAGAATAAGTGTGTCTATGTGTTAAAGTATGAACAAACCAGAAATATATTTATATATGTGCACAACTAGAAGAACAATATAAGTTAGTCAGAGAAATATAAGAACGGGTAATTGAAAAAAAATAAATAAATGCATTTAGCACCTAATTGAATTGTAAACCAATTTTATCTTCTTTTTTATTTCTTTAAAAGTTTATCGGTGTGTTTTTGTTCTTTATCCCTCCTTTGTTGTGTAAGTACGTATGTGTACATTCTAGTATATGAATATTAATGTGTGCCAATTTATGCATATTCATATGTTGATATACTATTATTACATTGACCAATATAATGCGGTGTAGATCAAAGGAAACAATCAGTTGAATTGTAATAATTGCAAACTAATTGAGTGAGATACTTTCACAGCTAATTGGCTTCATGTATAAAATATTATAACATTTATATTGAGTTCCTTTTCTTTTCAAACATGTTTCTAGTCACTTCATTCCCTCTACCCCCCAACCCAGGTAGCTAGTAATTCCATATACCCGTCATGCATTTCAAGTTATTATTATTAATGACATTCGCGTTTCATACTTCATTTATTCTTATCGAAAAATTTTAGAGTAATAAATAGATATTCTTATAAAAACAAAGAATCTGAGAAAAAATGTTAAAGATAAGAATGAACTGTTAGATAGAATTAGTTTAATGGAGTGGACATACGAAAAAGATTGAAAAGATCAGAGTGGTTTCATCTGGAGTTGTTACTACCTAATCCTAATAGTGTGATTTTCTCAGAAGTTTCTGTTTTAAAGCATTAATTAATGGTGAAGAAAACACGATTGGGTAAACTCTTCAGATCAAGAGTAATTCATAAGAGTCTGAGTAATGATAGTTTATATGATAGTGAGAGTTAGTAAACCTAGATATTATTGCCTTAAAGGAAAGCCAATGATATCAAGGAATTAGTAAAATGCGATAAAATTTACAAAATATATGTGAAAATTTGCACAATAGTCGGATATGTTTGATTCTAGTGGCTACTGAGTTATCCTATATAAAGTATCCAGACGTTGGTGATAATTCTCCCGCAGACCTTAACTAAAAAGCTAGTACCTTCCTCACTGGAATCTAAAATCTTATATCCTGATATTCCATTTTGTTTCAGTTCCCGAGACATTTTTTTGAATCTGCTTCTAAGCTAGCTATCACTGCATTTTATACAACTTGTAGATGAAAAAGGATAACATGTAATCTATCCCCCCTTGATTAGCGAGGAATAATGACCCCACTGACTAATTCTCTATATTTACCTAGTTATGTATGTTTAACTACAGTGTGTCTCACAAAATCTTGTTTGTGTATTCCAAATTTCGAAGGAATGAGTTTACTTCTGGTTTCCAACCTTTTCACACGGAAAATAATGAACCAGCCAATTATGAAGATACAATTTAAGGTGACCAAATACTATGATTTTGTGATTATTTTAAACTTCATCATCGTGTTTCCCATACATTGTTATAATATGAACAAAAATAGATGGGGAATAATTAGTTTTAAGTTTATCTTACGCGACTGTTTCTAGATACGTGTATAACAGCTTATCAGTCAAATACGGCGTATTTATGTAGACGATATTACTGTTATGATGATTACTAATAATTAAGTCAGATTGCGGATTGAAAGTTAAACATATAGTTTAAGCGTTATAAAATATCATCGTCACATAATTTATTCTGTTCTCAAGTTAAATATAATTTTAAAGGTATTACGGTTAACTGAAACGTTTCTATTCGATTATCATCTGAGTGAATTTGTGATGGAAATTACACAAGTTAGACTATAGATAATTATTGTAATATTAAAGAATGTAAAAGTAGTCTTCATTTGATAAAAATGATCAGTCATCATTGGCACGTGTCGTTACCTAACATATTATGGTCTTCAACAAAGTAGGAATACTAGCCATTAACACTACCCTTACTATGTGATGTCACAGTGTTCTTATCGAAAACGATTTCCAATATATTAGGAGGCTTTTTCAATAACTTATTGTCTTTGTTTCAAAGTATCAAAAGTAAGTTACAATTTCTGAAAGTAATATTATGTATCATAACTACGGACCAACAAGTTAGCATGTCACTAAATTCACTTGATAAAATGGCTTTTGAGATATGTTGCGTTCTCCAAGGTAAATCTTATAATTTTAAGTTCTTGCTGTCTTTCTACACTACACCATCACCACATTTCAAAAAGCGGTGATTTATTGAAATTGCTTCATAACTGACAAACAGTCTACTTTACTGACTTAGAATTTGTTTAGTGACTTTCTACAATCAGAACTCAAGCCAGTTGAGAATGCAGTCCAAATAAACATCCATTTAACGCCATCAATGATTCACAGTTAAAATGATCTTCGTCACTTGTGGCGAAATTCTGGAAATTTACTTTATTTCGAAATATGTACCAAAGCGTTGTCTAGAAGGCAATCAAAGCGTTACAATCAACTTTTTTAAAATCCTCTTCCTAAGTTACAAATTGCATTATTTAAAAAAGAGAAGTTTATTCCAAGGAAAAGTAGGTAATTCAGATCATTATTCAATGAAGTAATAAACAAAACTTGTAGTGTTAAGTGGATACATTACTTAGGATTGCTTTCGCCAACCTGGTTAGTCTACATACTCAGGTTTATCATTCGGAGAATCGTCATCATTATATACTTAAAATATGTGAAACATTCTAAATTAATAACACAATAAGATTCTCAATCGAACTAACCTATATGAAATATTCAATATAACCAACTAGACACTTCAATCAGGTTTTACAACTAATTATATTCGTATAAATTTCTTTCATTTTATATGTAATGCTTTGCTATTTTTCTCATTTGTTTTTTTTTCATTGAACTAACAAAATATGGATAGTTTTCAACCATATGTCGTTCTAATTCATTTCGCCATTTAAGTATTCAAAGTTAAATATTTATTTAAACGAAAAATAATCAAGATGATACCAGACTACAAACAAAAATTTCTAGATATCAATATGTTTACACTCTTATTCAAAATGAACCATTTGGTATTAGAATATTCTTTTTTTTGACAAAAGAAATGACATTGAGTAAATAAGAAGATTGTATAATCAGTAGACAAAAATTGAAAGATTAATTTGGATAAATAAAGTTAAACAAGCATGGGTGTTGCATCCTTTAAACATGCATGCATACATACATATGTGTTTTCTTCTGAAAAAATAAATGTCTATGTGTAATATTAATATAAAGGGTGGAGTAAAGCATTAACTTAATAATCACTATGATAGTATTATCATTAATAAATTAACAATCAAAATGAAAATTTCATTAATCATTTTCTTTACATTAAAGGTAATTTGTGTGGTCAGAAATAGTACAGAAATCTATTTATCATATGTATGTATGCATAAATTCAAGTCTACTGATTAGAATGAAACTGAAAAAAAATTAAGAGTAATCAAATGAATATTTCATGCAGGCATTTTATCTGATATCATGTATATTAATCTATGTATATATAATGTATTTGTATATTTCTATGTATACATCTGCATTTACAGATATGTGTATCCATCTAACACATGCGAAACCGTTATACCACTATATATATTTACATATATGTATATATCCATATATATGGACATTTTAGTATACACTGGTAATATTTTGATATTGAAAGCAAACATGTAGATAAGACAAGAGACAAGAATAAGCGTAACAATAAAAGAAACGGTGTAGAGAAGTCGATAGATGGAGAATCGAGAGAGAGAGAGAAGAAAGTATAAACAGACTAACTAGAGAAAAGGTAGTTGAAATGATCAGAAATGAGGTTATCATCAATATAATTATTTTGCTATGATCATAATTAGAATTTCGAGAGTATTATACTCTTATCAGCCGTTTAAATATCATTAATACATGATTATTTACTGTGTTTTACATTTATCCACTTTGCATGAATGATGTTCACTCTTCTGCACATCTGATTAATTGGATTAATACACTTCATGTACGAATACCTGTGTAGTAGTAGTAGTGGTTTTATATTATTATTATTATTATTATTATTACTAGTAGGTGTTGGTGTAGAGCAATATGAGTTTCTTACTAATCTAGTAAGTGCACTGCTGATTTATTTACCTACTTACAGCTGCCTAAGCAACCATGTTCGTAGACATAATTATTTAGGTTGCTAGTTTAAACAGAATAAAATAATAACATACATAACAGTTAGTATTGTTAGTGGTATCCAAAACAGACATTATGGCACCTCTAAATAAGAAAAAAATTCATATTTCATGTCAATATATATATGGTTTAAATGTATATAAATTTGAATATGTTGTTTCCAACTGTCTGTATCTTTTAATCTATTTCTATTAGAACTATCAACCAGACTAACAGTAACAACAATAAAACCATTCTCTTACCATGTGTCAAAATTAACACTAGCATCTTGATTATTACAGTAGTACACCGCCAACTTTCCTTCCACCTCTTTCATATGAAATATATGGAGAACAAAATTTTCATATGATTAAAATAATGATTGGGATTTCTTTCAAAAAAGAACACAAAAAATAAAAAACAAGTGAAAAAGAAAAAAAACGAAATGACAAAAGATGGTGGTGGTGGTGGTAGAAGACAGTAGTCAAGTGAATCTGCATAGTATGTTTCTTGTTATTGTAAAGGCAAACGAAAAGTTCAACCATACCCCCCCACTTTTAAAAGCAGAGAATTTACATTTGACTAAAGTTAAATTCATCTTATGTGAAAACTTGTATCAAATAATATCTATTAGAAATAGTTAGTTATACAGAAATATTCAGTTTACCTGCTATATTGCCACTACCCAACATTTTTTTAAAAACAAATAATGTGATAAAATTTTTGACTGTTTTTCTCTCATTGAATTATAGAATTTTCAAAAAGTGTTTAACTAAGTAAATTGTACGAAATATGAATTGAAAGGAAACATAGAGTGACTGATTCGTTGTGATCGATACCAATTTAGATCGAACAGTGACAGTTTATCCTTCATCCAATGTCTATGAGGGAGTTCAGTTAATATCAAGTTGTCATATGCATATTAGTAAATAAATAAATTCCCTGTAAACTTAATGATTAAGTTTAATTGTAGAGAAGCATAATTCGTATTATACTATGGGTATTCATTTGCCATCATAAAGTTGGTTTAGAAGTTTCCAGTAGAAAACTCTTGATTTAGGCTTCATTCTAGTTGACAGTCGTCAGCAGAGCGTACCAGCAGTCTTTAGGAAACCGAAGCTTCTTAAGGAAATCGATTTCATATACAGAGTTTCCTGCTAACTTTTGCTCACTTTCTGTCTCAACTTGATGTCGAGTCACACTAGTAGCCACAACTGTAATTTGATCGATAGAATTCCATCAGTATTTTTAAGGTTACAACAAAAATCACGTCACTCAGTATTCTAAAGTCAATCAGTTTAAATACAGTATAAAATTTTTGACTGTTTTTCTCTCATTGAATTATAGAATTTTCAAAAAGTGTTTAACTAAGTAAATTGTACGAAATATGAATTGAAAGGAAACATTATATTTTCTTGATTGAATATCGTGTTTTTTTAAAAAGTTCACTGATCATTTTAGTCAACAAATATCTATACATGCGCTTATAAACTGTAGAGGATACATGCATAGAGTCAGTGGATAAGTGTATTAATACACTTAAAAATTGCCTATTGTCTATAATGGATATATCCATACACTTATATATATATATATATATATATATATATTGTCTGCAAATATGTATTCATTTACTGGTTACTTAAATAAATACAACATATATTTCTTCTATCAAAAAGGCTCCAGTAAATATCAAAAATGAATTTTGATTCACCTAATTTTTTAGTCAGTATTATTATGACTGATGATGTTAGTAGTGTTTTCTTCGGATAAAATACCAGTAGTGAATACAATTAGGATAGTAAGTAGAAAAGAAGAAAATAAACTACTTTATACTTTGTGTTGTTTGTATTGATTCTGATTATTGTTTTAGTGTAAATTATAATTTTATAATATATCATAACTGTTTGATATTCAGTTTAATTTATACGTAGAAACAACTTGCATATAAGCAAATAATTTATATTTATAGGAGAATACAGCGGATTAAGTAGACATTATAAAAAATTTTCATTGATGATCATATGTACGAAGTCAACATATTTTAAAAGTAGGTATAACATAACTCAAGAATTTATCTCTATATATCAACTTGTAGTCATATTATGACATGTACCGACATTAAGTAGATAAGTGGTTAAAATTGAGTAGCATAGAGTGACTGATTCGTTGTGATCGATACCAATTTAGATCGAACAGTGACAGTTATCCTTCATCCAATGTCTATGAGGGATGTTCAGTTAATATCAAGTTGTCATATGCATATTAGTAAATAAATAAATTCCCTGTAAACTTAATGAATTAAGTTTAATTGTAGAGAAGCAATAATTCGTATTATACTATGGGTATTCATTTGCCATCATAAAGTTGGTTTAGAAGTTTCCAGTAGAAAACTCTTGATTTAGGCTTCATTCTAGTTGACAGTCGTCAGCAGAGCGTACCAGCAGTCTTTAGGAAACCGAAGCTTCTTAAGGAAATCGATTTCATATACAGAGTTTCCTGCTAACTTTTTGCTCACTTTCTGTCTCAACTTGATGTCGAGTCACACTAGTAGCCACACTGTAATTTGATCGATAGAATTCCATCAGTATTTTTAAGGTTTACACAAAAATCACGTCACTCAGTATTCTAAAGTCAATCAGTTTAAATACAACTGTAATACTTCTGCGCTGAAGCTGTTCGTCAGGACTACAGCAAACAAAATTTAGTTAACTGCATTCATTCTAGTCACAAATCTTCTCATTCATTTAAATCACTCCAGAATGGTCTGCGACTGTTAACAGTTCAAATCCATAGCTATAAAACATAGTCACAGCCAAGACTTTCATCTCAAACATTTCCTAATTTTGTTTACAGATTAAACGAGTATTTATTAAATCAACATCAAATACCTAAAGTTTATTAAGCCTTTAAGCATTTACCTTCTTTTGATCATATATTCGACTAGACAACAATTTAATCCGTTAAACAAATCATTGCTTATTTCATTAAATACACCGAATATTTATAAGCAAATATAGTAATACTAGTAATAATAACAATAACATATTTTACAAATTCTTTATTTATTCATTAAACTATTAAGTATAATTCAAACTGACACTTATACATAATTTAAATCATCAAAATCAAATAACCAATCACCTTAACAACAACGTTTAAAATAAAACAAACTACAATATAATTACTTTAAAAAAGAAAAAGAAATTATGAAAAATTAATGCATTCCATTTAAGAAGGTAGTAAGATGAAGCAAAAACAGCAGGTGTAAAAAAAAATGTTTTACAATTGAATACGAAGTAAGTAAACAAGTTGAATAATGTAACGAAAACAAATATTTTGAAACTGTATTTCATATGGAATAAATGAACTAGCAATGTTTAAATAATGATAGTTGTAGGTTAATAGGTAGCAAATTGTTCAAATTAGACAGAATTGTAAACATGTATTACTTAATGGAGTAAAAATTAAATATCTGTGTATGCAATGAATTAATGAGTAAGGTATTATTTGATCACGGCTGATAAAAACCTTAATGTATTTAATATTCGATAAGGGTGTTTTGTTGATTGTCTTAGTCCAGTTTCTCTTTTACCTGATGTTAAGTGTTATTTATCAAATTGTAACTTACCCTGAAAACTTCATTTCAATTTAACTTTAATTATATTAGTTTTTTTCATACGGTATATCGCATTGTACTATGTAGCAGACAGTTGAGGATAACATTAGTCACTTGAAATGAAAACTTTAGTGAAAATTACATCTCACTATACAGCGTTTATCCAACGGAGAAATGATAAAATCATATTTCGTGAATAAAGAGAGCGTTTCAAATATTATTATCCAATATTAATAAAGTATCAGTTAGTGGTTGATTTAAAGGATTTTATAGAATCCTACCATTGTTAATTTAGTGGTTTTTGCCTATTGAGAAGATACATTCAAAGTGAAATTATTTGTGATTGTGCATCATATTTGTGTGGTGAAAATCCTATAAATGTTTCAGTCCTTCTGTTATTTCTTTTCCGAATGAGAATGTTTAATAACACTCTGTTGAAAGGTTTAAAATTAGACTTTCTCTTTCCAGTTATTTTATCTGATAACCTAATCAATTTAAATAATAACATACTTATATCCACCTGAAATATCATGACTAAAGTACAACTGGAAGTAAACCGTAAAGTGAAATTACTGAATTCTCACATGCTAGAATCATATATCATTAGAAATTGGACTAAGAAAACTGAAGTTCATAGTTATGTTTGATGAATAATACAGTATCTCTGTTATAGTATTAAGAATAACTATAATACATTAAAGGGTTTCATCTGATCAGACCTCGTCAGTAAGTTGGGTTTGTAGATACTTCTAGCATTGTAAGTAGATACAATAATAAGAATACTTACCTAGCAACTATTTTGAATATTACTACTCTAGTGTTAAAATCAATGTTTGTTGTTAATACTTATTTTTCTTATTTACAAGTATGTAAATGTTATCCCTATGGTTTAATTTATTCTGACAGTAAATTCACATGTACTCTTAGACAATAAGAAGAACGATATAACCAACCTTTTCCAGTTAAAAAATAAAACATGATTATTAATCGCTTTTCAAGATTTAAAAGTCTAGTGAATCACGAATATATTCCGTGTATGATTATTATTAGTGCATTAATAATAATAATAATAATATTATTATTATTATTATTATTATTATTAGTACTATTATTTAGATTTATGCATTTTGACATTCTAAATGTTTCTTTTTTTGCATAGATTTACAGTCTATTCTATGTCCATCTACAAATATGTATGTATATATGTTTAGCTATATAGTGTCCGCTGTACTAAATCAAACCTCTCCCTTTTCATCTATCTCAACAATAAATGTATTAAATATAAAGAAGACGCTTGTTACCCACCTAGTAATATTTGGGAAACAAATATATTTAAGATGTATATGAGGCTCTTTAGAATTGTGCACTTATCGTTTTATACGTAGACAAGTTGAAATTATTTTTTTTTGAAAAAAAAACATTCTTATTTATACGTATAAATACAAGGTGAATATTAGTATCTACAAGCAGCCACGCATACACACACACACACCAGCATACATTCATATAAGTACCCAAAATAAAGTGTATTAATAAAGATAGAATTAATAAAGTGCAAATATATATACATATATGACAACAAATGTAACCACAGAAAGTATTTTATTTGTTTGTCTTTTTACACAAATTATTATAATTTAGTATTGTATACTTGAATTTCAGAGGAAATTTTCATGTACTTTTGTGCATCAATACAGTAACAACTACACATATATGCCTATACATTTAAGTTATTGTACATTTTTGGTTTTGTTTAAAATGCACACAAGTTATTTTAAAGTTTAATAATAATGATAACTGATATCGTGAATGTTCATCTTCATCTGAATAACATGGTTGGGTAGGAAACAATAATAATAACTTATATGATATATGTATATACATATGGATTGAAAATATGTTCATATTAAAAAAATTATTTCCTAAGAAAATAAGAAATCACTGAAAAAATAAACCTTAAAAACAATAATACAGGGTGGGATGGTTTCGCATAGCAACATCAATTGAACCAATCATTTTAGAATAAACTACTGTTGGAATATAATTTATTCATTATAATATTAGTTTCCATTATTGTTTACGAATGTCAATGACACTTCTTCATTTCTTATTCATTCGTTTAGATATCAATTTTATTTTATTTTTCTGCTACACAACACTTTACTACAAGTACTATAACAGTAGTAGTGTCTACATATGTATTCACTACTAATCATATTATGCACATAATTTTCTCTTTTTTCTAAGATGTCAAAATATAGTATAGATTAAAATAAGAAAACTTGACATTTGAAATTATGAATTTATTGGCATTTAAAACTTAATCGTCATCACTATAAATGTTCTACAACATAACTATGTACATGTAAATGTATTCTGTTTTGTAATAAACATACGTAAACAAGTGAAAAGATGAATATCTAACTTTATAACTGGTTGGATAGTTGATTAGTTAACTAGCCTAATTAAAATGATGGGTTGGGAAATAGAAATAGAAAGTACCAGAACGAAGCTGATGTACATTACATCAAAATTATACTCAGTCAAATGTAAAGGAAAAAAAACATCCGTTTAAATGATAAGACCATGTGCTTACTTATTCAAATATAAGTAATTACTATCGGTGTCTATACTTTCATTGTTGTTAATAATAATAGCGGCCTGTTTAAAATCTTGGTCTACCAATTTTTGCCAATTATCTGAACAAGTAACTTTTTCGTCTTTTGTTTTGTTTTAATTGCTCAGTCATGTCCCAAAATCGGATTGTGTACTTATGCACCATCATAAAGTCTACGACCTATCGTGAACAATTCAGTTTTATCTAAGTATCCTGGTGTCTGGTAACGTGCGTTGCTGAATAAACTCGAGTATATGAACATCGAAAGCTGGATAATCAACTGGCTGTATTCCTATTTCTCCGTAAGGGAACAACAGACTTTGTACAAAAGAAAGTTTTCCACTCATCTATCAACGAAAGTTGGTTTACCCTATGGTGAAGTTCCTTACCATCCTTTTCTCATTTTTCTTGAGTAACTTGCCCTTTTCAATGAAAAAGATCATTGTTAAATACGCAGATGATCATACTATTTATATACTAGCTTCATCTTTCTTAAATTGTTGTAAAATGAACTGTTTTTTAGCGAATGTTGAACTATAGCCTAGTTTGAATGGTCTTCAACTTAATCCCTCCATATGTCAAACAGTCAACTTCATTCTTAGACACAGAAAAGACCCAAATGCTCTTGTGAATTCGCACAATGTTTGTAAAATTGGTGACTACAATTAAAAATACGTCAAATATTACTTATTTTGGTGTAACTTTTACTTCTAATCTATCTTGGTCTTCGTATGTTTCGCTAATATCAAAGAGAGTTATTTTCGTCTAATATATTATTTGAATTGATTGCGTAGTTTTGGTATTACCAAGCACTTATTTTTGTTGACATTATATATATGTTTAATTTTTCAGATGTATACATGGAAGAGTAACTTGTTGAGTCACTGTATACTGAAAATTCATATTGTACTAAACAAACTATTGAATAAATCTGTTATTATTATTATGCATTCTATCTGATAAACAGTCGAAGTGATATGATAACAACCTTATTTTAAGAAAGTTAGAGGTCATCAGTATCATCATTTTCTCCCTACTTACTTATTAAGTTTATCCTGAATGTTCGACGTGTACAATAGCTAATGTAACTGTTCACTCACTTGAGGAATGTTGTTTTGCTTCTAATAAGCTATCTTCATAAATAATACAAATTATATCATGAATTTTCACAGTTCATTCTAAGTTTCATTAAAATTAGTAGATTAATTAGTGGATTTTTTTTGACAGATTATGCTTTTTTGATAGATGTCAGAAATAAATGGTGAAATAATCTGATTAAAATATTCTAAAACTATAAATGCAAGTATGATAGCAACTAAATTTAATCTTAGTTGGAAATGATAATCAGATCTTCATTATGAATTTTGAAGTGCGATAATTACAAATATTTTCGTACGTCATTTACTAATGCTTTTTTGTTCAATATTCTGACTGGTTTTCTGAAATGGATAACAAGTCTAGATAAAAAGAGTAATCTTATTATGAGACTAATAATCGATTTAGGTACTGAGAATTGCTACAACAACCAACAGTTGAATAATGTAGCTAATAAATATAGTAAACCTCTACCTATTTGGCTTCAAGCTCCATTTATTATCAGACGGCTAGTTACTATGTCCCAGTGTCCAAAGACAATTGGACATATGCAGTTCCAAACCTGTAATAAAATGCCTGAGTATGGAAGGTTGTTTAAGCTACTGACAGCCACAAGATCACATGATGGATTTGTTTTGTTGTTTTCAATAATGTCTGATTAAGATTTTCGGATATACTACCCTTAACCTATGAGTACTATATAAATCTGTTGCTATCCCATCAAGAAATATGGCGTGCATTCATTGAAAAATGTTAAATCACTTGTAGATAGAAAATAGTTCAAAGTATAAGGCATGTCTTCTCTATTAACATAATATCTATATCATATGACTGACTGCCCAGTTTCAAATAATGAGTACTTGTTAATCAATGTTCATTTTTATGTAGTATAATCTCCTGATCAACACTGACTTACAAAGCAATGGCATAGCACCTCACGTTAGTTCTTTGAGAAAGATACTTTCAATTTATATATATTTCTAAGAAAACATTCAAGTAAATGTATGAATTGGTCTTACAAAGAGCATACCTGCACGTGTCAATACTATAGTAACATTTATTAGCGTTTATTGGAGCAGCCTTGTAGTTTATACCTTCAAAATTACCAGGGGACTGTTTCATAGCCTACGGATTATATGAAGTTATTTACATTCTTGATGATAAATGACATTCGATTTGTATAAAATAGAACATTAATGCATTCTTGATTAACTAGTTATTGTATATATATAAACCATGTCATTGTAATCTAAATTACGGGAATAATAAATTAATATTTACTTACTACAGTAGAATACAACAGAAGATGTTGATTTTGATGAGATTATTCATTTTGTCAGAAAGGATGGAATTACTAATTTATGAACACACTACCCATATCTTTGTTAATAATAGTAGATGCAAAAAAGGTGAAGACAAATAAAAATATGACACTTCATTGATGTCTCAGTTAGTTAGATACGTCTAACTGGGAGAAGTATGAAAAACGAGTTTGTTACTTAGACCAAAACATAAAATAATTGGCAGGTAAGCATAGCAACATGATTTTGCCACTGAAGAATGACGCATACAATTCCCAAATCAAGAAACAAGTAGGACGGAAGAAGTGTTCATTAGTAATCAATCGATATTGTTGGATTGATAAGTAGCTATTATACGTTTTCGTTATATCAGTCGATTGCTTAGGGATTACCACAACCACGAAGTGTAATAAATCCTAAATTCCATTTCTACATACAATATCTACGTTTTAACAACTAATGTTTTATCCAATATAGAGTAGAATACTCAGTATTCACAATAATAAAATTGACTCACTGTGTATATGGAGGAATTCGCAAAATTATAATATAGTGTCAGTTTCATTTATTTATACATTTTTATAGGTGATGAAACGATTGCTTAGTTCAACCTCTAAGTTCGAAATTCTAATTAATCTGCTTCTGTTTTGGTAGCTGCGTAATATCACTGGCTCTGATGCATAAAGCGTAACGCAAGGTACAATGCATAAATTTGCATTTTATAGGTGAATTACACCACTTTAGTAAATTAGTTACAGCATGTCGAAAGGCTTAACTTTTATGTTACTTACTTCTCTCCATATTCAAACGAGTTTCATACTGTCTACATAATGTCGATCATGAAAGGGTCTTTAAAGTTAAGTGATAAATGCATGTGACTTAGCAAAGTAAAAAAACTTTTTACACAATATACCTCAGTTAATTATTGATTACTTCCATAAAAATAAATTTTTCAAGAGATAAAAAACGGTATACAAACAAAAATCTCCAGTGTGCAGCAGAAACTGATCATTTTCAATTTGAATGTTAACAAGTGGAAGTTATGCAGCCCTACGAAGACCAGTGGTTTATGTGTTGGACTTTTAAAGAGATTAGTAAGTGGTCGAACTTTCAGGTACATGCAGCTTATGAAAGGCTCATAGCTGGCTCTAATAAATATATTACAGATCAACTTTCTGCTTTTTATTCGCTTAACGTTATCGGTACAAACATTATGACCTTAACCAAAAGTAGGAAACGATCACCTTTATAATTCGGAAAACTTGTTAAGGCAAATATTTATTTTCTTTGTGAATTACCAAAATTTTACAAAGTAGTTTACTAGTGGGTGAGACAATGTGGGGATCAATGGAATTTGCAGATTGCTTTCTCTGTAGAATGGTTTCTGTTGGAGTACCACTCAAACCACTGAACACTGAATATCTGTTTCATATTAGTATGGAAGCTTCCATCAGCGAGGACACATCACTCCACCAGTAAATGTAGAAGTAGACCTTTAGTAATCTTTGTCTTCCATTTGTACTATGAGGGAAATCAATCTGTGACAGATATAACCTAACCAATAATATTGTGGGATCTGTTAAAAAGTTGATAATAATTATCTTTAAAGTTAAAGAACTATTAAAATCGGGTAACAATTAGATTGTTGTTACATTACTGGAATGTTGAAATTATCAACATTTAGAAAAACTCTAAAATCATAATACAGGAAGCCATTACCACAAATGTAAAAACCATACCAAAAACTAAAGAAGCTATTTGTACAATGGCATTGAACTAGGTTGGTAGCATTGTTTAATAAGGGGATTAATTAAGAGTTTGAATAGTGTAGACTGATGTGTTCTGACGCCTCAGTGACGAAACTATATCTCCCCCCTTAGCATGGGACATAAGCTTCTGTGTGTAGATCATGGCCATGTGTAAAAATAGAAAATTCTTTGATAAAGTGATATATTTATTCAGTGCTTTATGATTAACAATGGAGAAAATATTTTCATTAAAATAAGTAAAGTATAAACAAAATCAGCATGACTTAACATTATATTTGTACCTATATTTATTTATATAGTTAACGAATAATTGAATCCAGTAAGTTTTCATCGACAATTCAACTATACAATACGTTTAAACTTAGTTAGCTGGTGGTACGTGCATTCAAGTGTGAATTTTTACACTGACACTCAAATCTCGTACCCATAATTTCAAACACCAATGCGTTATCTACCAGTTCACAGAGCCCAAATGATAGGCATTGTGTTTAATTGGAAAAATTATATATTAGTGAGTGTTTTTACTTCACCGTTATTGATATTCAGAAAATGAAATTCAACGCTAAGGTTATAACGCATATATTTAAAACATGTATGATGCGTTCACCAACATATAGACTTTTAAAAAATTATGTTACTGTGTTGCTTATCTGTACGTTTTATGAAATAACTTCATTCAATCAATTCATCAATATAATAAGCATCAATTGAAGCCAATAGTTCGTTCATTACATTTAACATTGACTCTTACTAAAATCTAGAAGTCAAGAACATTTACAATGATTATTAGACGATTCGACGAAACATTCAGAAAGGTTATTATTTTTAACAAATAATACCAACATGAAATATATTTTTAAAAAATATGTAATTAAAATTATTCTAAATTCATTTTTATGATTTCACATTTCATTTAGTAATAATGAATAGTTTGTATTAATCGAATCGAAAGCTTCATAAATATCGTCCTAAATCATTTCTATGCCAATTTTCATTAACACATGATATCAAGTTTTAAAGTGACTACAGGCATGAAAATATTAATTATTTGTTTCGTTAAAGTTTAAGATGCTTCTTCAGTACACATTTACAACTCCTATAAACACTGAATCAAATCCGCGTGTCTTATTACTTAAATGATAATAATTCACGATGAAAATCACTTACCAAAATTCATATTAATCACCTTTTCTTTAAGAAGATAAAACTACTTTGAATAAACAAATTTGATTATAGTAAATTTTAAATACTACTTAATTTACTAACTAGTTGATCTAACTCATAAAAATGTGATCAATTCATTTTTATACTTTTCAATGATGGCATAATCTATTTAGATTTTATCATATAAATTGTTACATAAATGTGTTGAACTAAATAAAACAAAATTTATAGTTAAAATCTGATTTAAAATTAAATCGTTAAGAAAAGTAACCATTATAAAGTGATTATATAATGATAGGTAATATTGATTCTACATATACATTGATCGGAGTCAGAAATTAATGAAAATCTGTAGATCTAAAGTTGTAATCGATACTTCACTCATATCGATCAATTAGTTACTAATAATTTTTTTCCTTATCATATGATCATAAATTTATTTCTATGTGAATTTTAATCCCCTCTCCCCTTCTAATGTAATAAATGTGAACAATTTCATTAACTACAGTTAAATAAATCTGAAAATTCAACATTGAATTGATAAAAGCGGAAAATTTAATTAGCCTTGAAGGGTTGAAGGAAATGATGAAAATTTGAGTTTTAATGAAGAAATTACCTAATTGCATACTATATATTGATTATTTCGAACTACTAAGAAGAATTTTCTCGTAATGATTTAGCTGAATCGATGAAATTTCTTATCTCTCTGAATAGTAATTTATAGCTTCAGTTTTGCGACTGACAATAGTTTGTTGTCAATTTATGATACGAGGATGATTTACACAATCATAAGCTTTAATAGAATTTAAAATGAATGACTAGATAATTGTTTAATGAGTGGTCAGTGTGTCTATAGGCGAAATACTTTTAAACACTGACTCAGTATATGTTTCCCTGGATTACTGTAAAGGAACCATGCACACGAATATTGGTCAAATTAGGTAGCCACAGGATTTTTATAAATCACATGCAGCTAAATGAATATACTTAGCATGGGATGAGTTAAGTCATGGGTCAAATAACTGAGATATCCCAAATAACACAAAACTTCCAAAACCGAACTTCGAATTCTAAACTGAACAGATTTCTGGAAATAATGCCACTTATCAACAGGCTAAATATACAGATCACGTAGAATGTTGAAATTTGTTTCTAACGTAAAATTATCGGATAACAAATGAATAAGTAAGGTTATGTCATGTAGATCATAGGGGATTCAACGATT
This sequence comes from Schistosoma mekongi, assembly GCA_034768735.1. Classification (NCBI taxonomy): domain Eukaryota; kingdom Metazoa; phylum Platyhelminthes; class Trematoda; order Strigeidida; family Schistosomatidae; genus Schistosoma; species Schistosoma mekongi. The sequence goes on along the minus strand of CM068305.1, from coordinate 57,875,270 downwards.
TTTTATTTCTGTTCGTATCGTAACAAAACACAGTATATTCACTTAAAATTAGCAGTATAAAATATACACGCTATCACTCTATAATTACCGTCGTTAATTACATAATCAACAACTTGGTAAATATGTGACTGAAAAAAACATCAATGTGTTGAAAAAATTGTATTACATTTTCAGTAGATTTTTTCCCGCTTTTTAACGATAGACCTTCCAAAAATTCTATGAGATATCAATACCCATTCAAAAATATAAAAATAAACTAGTAAAATGTGTATGACCAAAATAGTTTCAAGGGACACATGAATATTTCTTATGATAATAGGTTCTCCACAGCCTGTGAAAACTTTATCTGAGACTAAGAATTAGTGAATTTCATGTAACAGGTGATACTTAGGAATTGATTTATGTCTGGCGGTTAGTACTGAGAATATTCACTTAATAGATGCGACCATGGGCATAAGTTTTGGCGTGACATTTTGAGAAGCACTGGGAACTGTGTACTATTTGATAGAATAACCACATATATAACATTACCAGTGGGAAGTAAATAACATATAGAGATTAGAAAAGGCATATCACTCACACGTAACACTAGGATTACTCGTTCAAAGTGAATAATTTTGATCCTACAGCTGCATTCTTATAGAAAAGATATGTCTCTGTTCAACGGTAACTTGCTTAAAGTAATGAAGCACGGATTAATTTACTTGACTTCGGAATACATGTTAAGTCAGTGCGCTAATAAAAATCGCCCCTCCTTGATGTCTGATGTGAATCAAGTGAAGTGAGAATCTAATACGCGACCTCTAGTCTAAGGCTCAAGCACCATAGCAAATTATAGATTACACTTTTTACGAAAAAAATCGTTTTCTTCAATAACTGAAAAGCTACCTGACTACTCTCAGTTAAGATTTATTTGCTTGCTAGTTAAGCTAGGTAGAACAGCATTGTGATCTGTCTGTGAATGATTATCGTTAATAAAAATGTAACATTTACGATTTCATACTGATTTATCTCACACATTTAATAGTAAGGGTAACAGTATTAGGATGAACTTGTACATCGGGATGCAGGTACGTCCAGCTGATAAGTCCCAAATAGGACGAAATGCGCGTCCTGGATTCCACTTGCCAGTCACAGTCCGACTTAAGTAGTAAGGGCGACAATTTAATTTGCATTAATCAACGTAATATTTTGTTGAAATCTGTTATAGATCATGTGGTTAGAATTACGGAACTCTGCATATAGGCCTGGTGAATTGGAATCACCTAGATAAGTGGTCAAATTGCTGCTTAATTAATAGGTTCCTTCGAGAAGAATAATTGTCCTACTAATCACACACTTGAGAGAACTAGTTAGTTATCTATGAAAATCACTAAACAAACGGATTCCAACATGATACATAGCAACTATGAATCTAGGATCTATGCGAGTACAAATTCATAATACTTTTCAGAGAATGTTGTAGATTTTAAGTTACTCAATTCTCAGTCGATCATATGTGCACGTATATATGTGCACCAACCAAATTTACCACACATCAGCAGTAGAGACATTGCAAAAATGACAAGCTGCATACTGAAGTGATAGAAGTAGTGAAATAAACTATGCTAAGCGAATATGAACAAGTTAATACGTCGAATAAAGAGATTTTGCAGAAGGAAAGTGTGAATATATTTGCACAACTGTGACCGGTTCTGACTGACTCCATACACCGAACGTCTCCGTCTATCGGTTACGATAAAGGCCCGTACTACAGTCAGATATTTTACATTACGATCCCATGAACGCTATTCACATTTTCATGACATATTCATCCCCTCATTATTATATCTATATGGACCTACTTTGAACTCGGCAACTATTTTAAAGATTGAAAGTGTTTACTATAACAGATGAACTATAATGGATTATATCTGTTATAAATAAAACAAGAAATATAATATATAGAAATAATAAAGTAACAGAGAAAACAGAACAAAAGCTTTTGAAAAACAATTGATTGATTGTTCATAGATTACAAGAATGATTTGCAATTTTATATCATAGTTAGATATGTTATTTGTAGTACATACTACGAAGTGAGCAAAGTAATACAATTCGAAGTACTATTCAGAGGAATTTTAACACAGTTTGGAGAATTTAAGTGTGAAACTATATATTTTTTCCGCAGTATTTGTTAAGTGGTTAGTTTTAATTCGAAATTAAGTAGTAAATGTGGGACTTATTAGTTTATCTGCTCAATCAGTAAATGTAGCATTCTTTCAACTCAAACAGTTATCACATATTACATATATTAGGTATTTGATTTCCAGACAGATATAAATAATAGTACTAATAGATTTTAAAGGGATATTGATACTTTGTTGTATTTCAAAGTATTCAGCTCATTACTATAATTTTTTATGCTAATCTTATTGAAATGAAAATCGTTCTCAGAAATTCTTTCTATAATCAACCAAATTCCTATAATCAAACTAGAATAAAATTTATTAAATGTAATTACCTAGTTTGATATATAATCATAGATCTATTTGGAGATTATCTTAACCATTCTCATGATTTGGACTAATCACTAAATATAATGTATCAAATACATTTGATAAACATAATTCAGAAAATAATTTTAATCATCAATATTTAAAAATTTCCTATCTACCTATCTATCTATCTATCTATCTATCTATCTATCTATATATATATATATATATATATATATATATATATATATATATATATATACAATCAAATATAGTAAATCAATAGAAATCAATCAATACATAACTTACGTAGTGTAATCAGTATGTGGTTATATTCACTAATTGAATAAATAATAAACATTGAAAGTTCAAAATGAATATTAACACTTCTACTTTTTGAAATAATTGTTAATGTTATGATAATAGTTAATATTATTCTAATTATTAATAATAATAACTGTTATAGTATAAAGTAATGACAAGTATAGTCCACAATGTACTTTCATGAATACTTTCATAAATAATAATTAGTAATATGTAATTGATGTTGATTAATAAAAAAAAAACAATGTATCACAGAATATAACAGTCAATTTCACTTTTACTAAGTACAATCAACAATAATGAAGATAAGAATGAAATATAAAAATTAACCGTTAAATGTAGAGAGAAAAAAAGTTTATTATTATTATTTTTCTTCTAAAATTTAACTAGAACATTAAACCTATGAAATTCTTTATTTACAAAAATTTATCCTCCCTGCCTTATTCATACATACACATTCTCTCACTCAACTTACATTCATATGTATAAGATAGTTTATTGTAACCGTCATACTCTCATTTTGTTCCACAATGAATATACCTACATATAAGGCATACAAACAAAAATAGTTAAACATACAAAAATATTTTAATTTTGAAAACTGTAGGAAAGACACATGAAATTGTAGAGTATTTTTTTTCTTTTTATCGTGAATTGTTGAATAAATTGTTGTATGTATTTTATGTATATGTATGCGCATATACAACAAATATCTATGTGGATAGAAGAGAAATTTTCACTGTAATTGTGTATGTCTCTTACAAATTAACCAACCAATAAATAAGTATTTCATCTAATAAAAATATCTATCACAATATAGAATTTGAATTCACCCTCCTACAAATTAATCTTAAATTCATATTTCAACTAGTTACAAAAATTCAACATAGACACATACACACATATACACATAAAATAATTCATAAAGAATGAACTAACAAAATACGTATACATTGCATACATATACAATGTCATTGAATACAGCCACGAGTAATACAATTAATTCACTATCTAACCCTCTTTTAAAAGGTTGTTAACGTAAATTTGTAAGAAATCATGTCTATGTGTATATTTGCGTCAAAAACAAAAAGAAAAGCAAAATGTTTGGAAAAAAAACTCGAAACTAATAGTTACAAGGATTTCTTATCTATTGATATTAAATATTCATCCACCCACATATTTTTTGAATGAAAATTTCTCAACCTGTTTCTAAAAGTAAGATGACGATTGACCTTTTCATTCATCCATTCACTTCGTTGAAATCTCACATTTTTCTGTTACCCTACATCATTTAGATTGGTTGTAAAAGGAAAAAAAACAAAACAACAACTTAACATGTGACCGCAAGTTTGACTAACTATAGTTTAACTAGTTTGACTAACTTTTGATTGGTCCATTTTTAATCAAGTTAATTAACTTAATGAGCAACATAACTCATGAAAATTAGCCATCAATATACATATATATTTTTTTTAATGTAACTTATTTGTCTTGAAACTAAATACATTAAATACAGAAAGGGGTTCATTCATCTTATAATCTAATTGTTGTTTACTATGTATGAAATAATTACTAGATATTGAATAAAATTTAATTCAATTTATTTAACGACAGACTACTACTACAATTAATAATCATCATCATCATCATTAGTATTATGATTATTAACGAATTATATTCGTTATTATTTAACTTCTGTTCACCGGTTTACACATACATAGATACACAACGCACATATATATATATATGTTGATCATATATTGAGGACAATATACTGTACAACTTTATTTATATTTCTCCTTAACTTAGTAGTGGTGGTGGTCTTGATGGGGAAGGGGAGGAGGTTATACATGTGTTCGACAGGTTCACTTAAAAGTGAAAAGAAAGCGTAATTATTAATGAACTGCAGTTAGAAATTTATCTTTTGAAATTTTACTATTCTATTCAATCTACTGTGATCCCCTTCCCATTCTCTTAGTGTGAGTATGTTTGTGTGTATGTGTGTGTCTTAAAGGTTTTTGCTTAACAGTTTTACTCAAATTGACATTTTAGTTTATTTCCTAAAATAATTTGTAATGTACAAGAAGATAATTTCATTGTCAGTTTCTTTTTGTTGTTGTGTTATTTCAATCGAAAATTATTATTATTGTTTACAGATTACTTCTTTATTTCATTTGAGTAATTAGTGTGTCAAGATTTATCAAGCATATATAATTAATAATAATCTTATGAAAATGATGCCACGATACAATCAGATGTTTTCGTTTTGGTGAGTGTATGAAAAACAATAGGAATCGATACGATGGTTGAGGGTAATTTACTAGTAATCCTAGACCTAAATTTTGTGTCAATTAACATTTATTAGCATTGAGAAATCTGAATACTGTTGAAGCTGGAACTACATGTAAAATTTAAATCTGAATAATCTTACATAGCATCGTTAAACATAACTGACACTTAGACAAGCTTGTCAGACTTGATTATCATAATTATGTAACCCAGTTAGCTCGGTTGGAATATTTATTTATTCGGGTATTATAAAGTCAGACAGGTAGTGTAGAGAATGATACAACTGCCGGAAATTGTAGCGTCGGCTGTGCCGAGGTAAGAAAATAGTAAGGTATTTCTTTTGCACAATCAAAATGGCAAAGTTGCCTTCTGATAATCAAAGTAGCGAAATTTTGTTGATTTTGTTATAAACCCAGAAGAAACTATTCAGCCATTTATATCATGGCTGTATCCACTAACACGATTCAGAATTAGGCGCCAAGGAGTAAACAAACAATGCACTGATTGTAACTCAGTGGTCAATTGGTGTAGTTGCAGTCAAAAAGATTATTATCTACTACAAACAGGAATCATTTATGTATTACGTAAGTTTTTCAGGGATTAAATCTAGTAGGGAGATAGTAACTTCAATATGTCAGGTGGTTTTGGTCGCAAGGAGCATCACCGTAGAGAATGGATAACTGTTGCTACTCTGAACAAGATCCAAGAAAGGAGGAGCAACAAGATAGCAATTAATAACAGTCGGACAAGAACAGAGGAAGCCAAAGCACAGGCCGATTACACAAAAGCCAACAAGCAAGTGAAGATGAGCATTACGTCTGACAAACGGCGGACCTAGCAATGACGGCGGAGAAAGCTCTAAGGAAAAGAAACATGAGACGCCTATATGATACAACGAAGAAACTAATTGAGGAATTCAGTAAGCCACAACAGTCAATCAAGAACAAGGGTGGCAAACCAATCACTGAGATGCATGAACAACGAGACAGGTGAGTAGAACAATTCGAAGAACTCTTGAACAGACCAGTTCCAATGAACCCACCAGCCAACGAAGCCGCAGCCACGGATCTCCCTAAAAACATCAACCCACCAACAGTTGAAGGAATCAAAATGGCCATCCGACGAATTAAGAATGACAAATCGCCAGGGTCAGACAACATACCAGCTGAGCAAGGCACAGAAGTCAGATATAGAGGTAAGTGCAGAGATGCTTCATTTTTTCTTCAGGAAAATGTGAGAGGAAGAACAAGTAGCAACAGACTAGAAAAGAGAATACCTTATCAAGATGCCAAACAAAGGAGACCATAGCAAGTGTGAGAACAAGAGAGGCATCACCCCACTTTCAGTAAAAAGAAAAATCTTCAATAGAGTGTTATTGAACCAAATGAAAGATCTAGACGATGCCCAACTTCGAGATCAACAAACAGGATTCAGTAAGGACTGATCGTGTATCGACTAAATCACTACACCATGGTTCATTGTTGGACAATCAATTGAATGGGATTCACCACTTTACATCAACTTCCTCGACTATAAAAAAGTATTCAACAGCGTGGATAGGAGAATAATATGGGACCTTCTTCGACACTATGCAGTGCCCGAAAAGATAGTTAACATCATACATAATTCTTATGACGGACTACATTGTAAAATCATCAATTGAGGCCAACTCACAGATTCATCCGAGGCAAGGACCGGTGTCAGACAAGGATGCTTACTCTCACTCTACCTCTTTCTGCTGGTGGTTGACTGGATCATGAAAATTACAACGTCTCAAGGCAATCTCAGAATACGGTGGACAACATAGATGCAACTAGGTGACTTGGACTCTGCAGATAACCTGGCTCTTCTACCCCACACACAGCATCAAATGCAGCTGAAGACGAACAATATAGCAGCAGCCTAGGCAGCAGTAGGCCTCTAAATACACAAAGGGAAAAGTTAGATCATTCGATACAAAACAACGAACACTAACCCAATTACACTTGATGGAGAAAATCTGGTGGATATAGAAACCTTTGCATACTTAGTCAGCATCATCGACAAACAAGGAGGGTCTGATGCGGATGTAATGATGCGGACTGGCAAGGTAAGGGCAGAATTTCTACAACTGAAAGACGTGTGGAACTCAAACCAACTGTCAGACAACATTAAAGTCAAATGTGAAGACAGTTCACTTGCATAGAGCTAAAACTTGGAGAAATACGAAAAACATCCTTCAAAAGATACGAGGATTTATAAACATATGTCGATGTAAAATACTTCGGATCCGTTGGACAGATACTATCAACAACAATCTTTGGTGGTAGAGAACAAATCAACCAGGTCCTAGCTGAGGAAGAAATTAAGAAAATTTGCTGGCGGCGGATAGGACACATTCGAGAAATAATTAAACTGAGTCACAAGACGCACTAACTTTGAATCCTGAGGGTCAAAGGAAAAGAGTAAAACTCAGGAACATACTGCTTCCGGAATCGGAGACAGACATGAAGAGAGTAAAGAACACTTGAGAAGAGCTGGCAAGGAGAGCCCAGGACAGATATGGTATGAGAATGCTGGTACGCGACTTATACTCCACTTGGGGTAACAGGCACTGATTCATTGATTATTTGTTAGTGAAACGACTTACTACATAGCTCAACAAGATCATTTTGTCTATTTCATGAATTCTCTAAATGGATTTATATTAATTATTATTATTTTCGTCTTTGATTAAATTCTGAATGGTTGTTTTGCTTGTACCAGTTTATCAATTATCCGTAGTTTATAAAAGTCGTGAAATCATTCGGATGGCGTCTTAAACTGTTCTCTGAACAGCTGTTTTAATAGCGTTGATGCCACTCTCTTTTAGCCACAAATCTGTAAATGTTATGTTACAGATACCAAAATAAGGCATCATACATTTACTATGCTCAAAAAGTGTCATTTATAAATTTGAAGTGTCATTTAAAATAAAGAAGAACTTGGCGTCCTAATTAATTAATTGACTAAAGGTATCAGTGTTCCATAAGAGTTTGTTTGACGATTTTTTCATTAATGAGTGTTGTGGAAGTTACAGTTAAGAAACAGCATGGTGAAATAAATTATTTGTAAAATTGCAGTATCGTATCTTTCTCGGAGATTTCATAGCATCTGTCTACCACGAAATAAAAATGGTCATAATAACTAAAGTGATGAATAAAATGTACTGAATATTTTTTTAAGAACATTTTCCACAGAACCGGTGAATGCTTACTTTGTAGGATTTGTGGAAAGCGATTATATCCTTCCGGTAGCATAAATCTGACTAGGAGTAACAATAATTATTTCTGGACACAGATGTTCCTTATGAACTTCGATAAGTGAAGAAACGTGTACTTTTGTGACGAACAACAGTGAATCGTCCTGGATTTATTCATTTCTTATCGTGATAAAATAACCTCTATGATCTTAGTGAGTAATTTTACACTGATAATTGAGGAGCTTGATGAACATTTATTGAAAGGAATATTCTTCGTTCAAACAATATGCTTAAGTAGTTACATAGAAAACAGAAAACTAGTTGGACAATAACAAAACGATCTGTACTATATGATTTAAGCAAAACTTTGGCATATAAAGACCTTTGTGGGAAAATATAGTGTGAAGTAATTAATAGAAATGCTAGAATACATGTGTTGTATCCTATTTAGTAATCTTTTAAAAAATAGTCACATTTATTTAATCATTTTTAACTTACAGTTATCATTTTATTGATATCTATTTCACAATGTTTTGTATACAAAATGTGATTTCGTAAATTGTTCCAATGATAATTAACATGAAATCTGAGATCAAAGTCAAATTGGTAAGTTTTATTTCTCACTCAGAACTTGGATACAGCTATCCAGGAAAATGAAAAATTGTCATCTTTTTTTAGACAAAATTTATTTGTATTTATTATTCAGTAAGTAAATAATTCATTATTGAATCACCATATCAAATTCTTGATTAAATTGAAAGGATGATGTTATTCCTTTACAATATTCTCAATGTTCACTAACGTGTTGTATACACAAATTTTGGCTATTTTTATATTCAACTGATTAGTATAACACTATGATGTGCTTTTTCATTATTAGACCTTCTTTGTAGTTTTAACATTTACCACTTTTATCTTCCACATATTCAAAAAAATTGGTTTGCGTTACATTTGATACTTTCAAATCAGGTAGTTGATGTTAAATTCAGTAGAATGAAATAAAATACTTAATGAAAATTATACGATATTTGGTGACTAAATGGATACAAAAATAAACTAATCGAGGTGGCTTTATGGTGATAAGTACTGTGTCTAATTGACTTCATTTTACCCCAGTAAGCATTAGACAATTTTATTTTCCTAGTATAGAACTCTTCAGCGTGTGCATCCTCGATTCTATCATGAAATCGAATCTAGAGGAGTATTCAAGTTTCTTGATAAATATTTAACCATCTACACCACTAGACCATCATTCAACAGTGTAATTCCCACCTCCATCAATTGATGATATAGAGTGACCATTATTCATTCATAATAATTATCTTATTTTTCTACAAGTTTAAAAAAATAATCAAAACTGTAAACTACATCACATATTAGAGATAATCTCAATTGAATAAAATATTTATACACTATAATGTTATAACAATTGAATGAAAATTGAAAAATAATTTTTTTTTGTTTAAACTAATCAAATTCCACATAATTTTGGTAGCGAATTGTAAATAAATAATAATAATAATAAAAACAATAACCTATTTGATTATTGTGACATTTTATTTGTATTGAAAAATAAATTCAAGTTCTAAAATATTTTAAAGTCAAACAAAAAAAAATAGAACAAGCGATTAATATTCACATTGATTTATATGCTCATTCAATTTTTTGTTTTATTTATTTAATTATCATGTCAACAAGTTTGTTCCTTTATATTATTCCAGTAGAGAAAAATAAACATGTTTAAACATGCCTTATCTTTATTACACTTTTTTAACTTCACTATACATTATATATATATCTATATTTTTTTTTACAAGACAGATATAGATGAATACACCACATTCAAAGTATGGATCCACACAGTACTTTTATGTTGTACAGTGATTTTTGAGTTTGAATATGATATGGTTAGATTTGTACTACTACAAGTAGCATTAATTGTTACTAATGTAATGGTTTAAAACTTTAAATAAAAAATTTTTTAAAAAAAAATTTCATAGTGAGTAAAGTAATAGTGTATGGGTGGTTTTAACTAATTAGAATTAATTTATTGAATAAAAATTGACTATGACTATGAGGATGAGTAAAAGAATATGAATTAAAACAACTAAAACTAACTTTTAGTTTCAATGTTTATCTGTATGCATGTATATTTTCATAAAATGGTTAAATAAATAACTCAAATATATGAGTCTAAAATAAAATGATCAATAAAATTTAATATTCATGTATTTATAAGTGTGCGTGTGTGTGTGTGTGCATGAATGTATCATGTAAATGTGTTTGATTTGGTTTTGATATGTTGAGAATAAAGTGACAAAGATGAATTACTTTGCGGTATATATCGGTATAGAAGTTTTTTAGTAGATGACATACTATTTATTATATTAATAAATAATTTGTCAAATTGTGTGACAACAATTGATTGAAAATGATCAACATAATGATTTTTATCTGTATAAGTATTACTGATGGTGAGTAAATGTTTGTAGTATCCCTATGTTTATATTCGAAATAGTCAGTATTGCCATATGTTGATTCCGAACAGATTGTCTAGATATGAATTGTAGATATAAGCTTTTCAATATTTGTGTGACTGCCAAAATTAGAATCTACAATGTATGTTTTATCCTACTGTGAACTTATCACCTGAATATGTTCAGACTTTAGAAGTGATTTTCACATGCAAACTTGAAACTAAGAGATTTTGCTTTAAGTACATGAATTTCATGTACTGATCTATTGAGTCCAGATAGTCATTAAACTTTTCAATGGTTATGCAGATATTTGTAAGGTTTCGTAAGTTCTATTTGTAAATATCAACGATGAAACATGTATCCAGTATTCCGTTGTTTACTGTGCAACGATTATACATGCTAGTTATGATTGAAAAATAAACCTACAAGCCTACTCACCGATCTATTTTGCTAAGGAGTCTCGAAATATCCTTCAGAAAATTTTATGGAGAAACGTCAGGAAGCGTTTCATCAAATCTGCATAAAATAAAAAAGTAACAATTTCTGGAAGATACAGAACCACGTACCACTATTCTGATTAGAGATTTAATCATACTACTACCATATTTAATAGGGTTCCCCGCTGAAACTGAAGGTCATTTGCAATTCTACAAATACCCTCATCTTTCTGTACCAAAAAGTTAATTTGGAGTAAAGCGCTGATCTCGTGTTTCATTCCTTTTCTTTGTATTCAAGCTGCAATATAGATTTAGCCTAGGCCTTTCTGAAGTAGATAAGAATTGAATCCTGCATCCAGTTAGCAGACATCATCATTTTTAAAGTAATTACCACAAGAAAACACTACTGTATTTGAAATATTAGTCTACGTAAATGATAAAGCTGCGTATATACACAAACTTCATTTGTCTGATTGAGCTACTTTGTGAATTTCTAAATCTGGAAGCACAATAAAAAGTTAAAGGTAGTTATGAGATTACCCTCAGGAATCTATTCTACATCTTAAAACTGTTTTAAGTAGTTAGAGGATGTAAGATATATCTGATCAATATTTGATATTCGAATCATTTTATCCACGAAATACTTTGACTCCCATCAATAAACGGATGTGTATTCATCACCTATTCATTAAAGTAGAATTTCTAGGAAGAAAAATGAAAAGTTTATTAAACGGTCTGTAAAACATGTATTAGTTTGATGACTGATTTTATTTTGGATTAATGTATCTATACCTAAAGCCATTTATGAACAACGATTTTATTTCCCAGTGTAAGGTGTTTTAGTGATATTTGGCGGACAACTTTGAATCTACCATCTACAAACTTTTATAAAATGTTAGTTAACCTTCCAGAAATGAATAAAACATAATATGTCGTTAATACTTTTCACAAAATGTAACCGTGGGGATTAAACTAACATATGAGTAAAAGCAACTGGAAAGATTACATTTTCCAGCATATTTTCAATGTTTATCCTATGAAAAAGCTACAGACGAGTCGATTAGCATTCATGTGGCATATATATAGTAGATGAAGAAATTGCTACAACAGTAGAAAACTCACGTGAATGAAATCCGGTGACAAATAACGACTACTGTCAACTTTTAGGCAAAATGATACTTAGATATTTACATTTTATTTATCATCTGCGACAAGAAACTAAAAATTCAGACTACGGTAGGTTTAAGTCCAACTTCAGTTCAGAGGCCATGTAAGCTGAAATTTATCGTAATATCACTGTAGTAAAACCTATGTTACTGGGTAGAACTCTTAACTATAATAGTAATATTATTATTATTGTGAATGTAATGAGTTTACATATAGACTGGGATATATTACAAAGTGATTGAGGTCGAAAATGAAAATCAAGAAGTTCTGATTTAATACTTTAGAACTATAGGTAATGTTCATGATTAAGCTTATCGACATGAGTTTGTTAGTTTACTAGGTTGTTACTTACCCACTTTACGAAAATCTTACACGAGATGAAGTCAATTATACAGTGTTCCCTATTCTTCAATCATTATCCAGCTAACGTCACATTGTAGCAATAATCATCTACTAACTAATGCATATCACACACAAAGTCACCTGTTCCCCTTTAAATAAATAATGATAATAGACGAAAAATTATTTTTCATTTTGAATTTGCTTCACCAGTCTTTTTTTTTCTAACCCTCAAAGTTTATGTTAGAAATTTTTAAAGAAAAATTTATTTTAAAATAGTAAATTTTAGCGTGAAATATTTTGATTCGTTTTTAGAAAAAATAAAATTTTATTTAATTTTAAACAATTTCAATAAAATAACATATTCAATAGACCCCTTCCTTTCTATCTTTTCTATTTCTCTATCTCTCTATACTTTTGTATCTTACATATTAAATGACTATTGAGATAAAAAGTGAAGAAAAATAAACTAGTCTAGTTTCTATAGTCCAAAGAAATGTGAAACTTAAAGAAATTTTATTTATTTTTCTCATAAAGTTAAAAAAAATAGACAGAGTTTTTAATTTCGTTTGTTTATCTGACTATATGTATCATCTATGGATAGTCAAATAAACTTTAACTAATAATATGAGTCTGTACACATATTAATAAACGATAAGTATAACACTGTCAGTGTAATTATAATGTATTTGGATGTTAACATTGATTTATCATGGACTAAAATTGATCACTTTCTGTTACCATATGTACATTCTGAGCGTATTGCGTCGAGACAGCGATAATTCACAGATACTGTTTAGATTCCGCTTGCTAGACATAATCCAACTAAAGCAATAATTGTAAACTATTACTGTATCAAGGCAATCCACTCAGGATACAGAGACTGACCGATTTCAATTCATGACAAATCAACGGGAAGATCCAAATACATTCTAATCATATATATATATAACCGTTATACAAGTGTGGCTGTTTAGACTCAGTAGCTTAGTTGCGAACGCAGTGGATTTTGGTACGAAATTAACTGAGTTCGAGTCCAGATGTAGATATCAACATGAGGACGCAGGTGCGAACAACTAACGAGTCCAAAATGGGACGAAACGCACTTCCTGAATTTCGCTTGCCAGTCCCAATTCAACTCTGATAGTAGCAATATCGGGTTGAGGTAATTCTTAACCTATTCAGTGTTTGATAAGTTAACTGAATTCAACATTTTCATGTGTTTACATAATGAATGTTCTGTAATAGTGTAATTTCTAGTATTTTCACTTCAAACGCTAAATTTTACTAGATTTGTTCATCCTTCATTTTGAACTGCGCTACAGTGACATGTTCATACTCGACAGTTACAGATAATTTCTGTCGCTTGAAAAGAAATCAGTGGAAACTGCACATTCATTTTCAAGACTTTCCTGCAAATGAACAGGGAAACTACTAAAATTATATGATCAAACCAACTTAATAATCAATGAAAGCGTTTAGAACAATCCTCAGCCCAATCTCATGTAGCGCGAAGAAAACAAATTAGAAATTGGTTTTGATTTATCAAAAATATCAGTGAACAGATACACACACAATGAAAATAATTTTCTGTCAATCACGTCTTCTATTTGATTACACTGCAGTCTTTAATTAGTCGTTCTCACAGAGATATGACTACTTATTTTGAGCTGAGAGTTCATAGAGCCCTTTTTTCTAGTTTACAATGATCGAGTTGGTTGAATATTGAAAATATGTATGGTTAGGTAATAAATATACAGACCATCCGTGTTCATTTTTCACAGCATTTCGCTCATCATCGTAAAAGTGATTATATTTCAGTTTGGATGACTTAAACTATGTTACAGTAGTGTAGATGCATTAATTCTCTGTATTCTTCAAACCCATGAATTTCAGCATTTGATTATACATACATTTTCATTTAATATTCTTATATCATATCTTCAGTTTTCAATGAATCATATTATTATTTTTACCATAATTTTTTAAAATGATAATTTCCGCTGTCGAACTCTGAATCGACTGATATTTTCTTTATTTATATGTAAATTAATCAATAATTTCACATGTTATGAAAGGTGAGAAACTATTGGAAAAAACTAATTTGACGGTAATTAATAAAATTAATTATAAATTTAATTAAGGTGGTTTGTGGAGATTGGTCACCGCCGTTCCCTTAAATGCATGGATGCATATATATATATACATATATATATATATATATATATATATATATATATATATATATATATATATGATAATTATATAAATTTATGTTGATTGGATACGTAAAAGATCCTTCATGGCGCTTTTATGAGATTGGTTATCTAAAATGGTAATAGAATTATTTCTGATAAAAGCTTCGAAGTTGATGTTAAGTTTTGAAAATAAAATATTCAAGTTAATTATCATTCATATACATATCACAATCATAGTAGTAATTGTAGTAGTATTGCATTATAATGTTTGTAGTAGTAAGATGATTACTGTTCATCACAGGTTAGTTAGTTTGTGAATTTTTGCCTTGGTTACTATAGTTTTATTGTCCGATTCATCCTTTTACTCACTAACACACCTACCAGTAAGTTTATTAACATCTTATTCGTTATTTTTTATCTAAGGAATAGTTCTGATTGAATTCATAAGGATAAATATAATTGAATTAATAATTTAATTCTATTTATATATCATTTCTTCATTACACTTGTAGATAATGATGTAAGAAAGGAAACACTCCTTTTCGAAAGTCTTTTTTTCATTACTACTTCTATTTCTTTACTTTCGTGCTGTTGTTGTTACTATCGATTCCCTATTCTTCATATAAATAACATAATAATAAATGTGAATTTATCTCTCTAACTTTTTCCTCATTCATATAAACTACTACTTTTGTTTCATCTCCTCTTGTGAATTCTTTATTTCTCTTTATAAATGTTTCATCTTTTATTCATGTATTCAATAATTGTGTTGTTTGTCTTGTATTCCATCGTCAGTGGTTTCACCTAGTTCAGTTTATCAATATAAGAAAAAAGAATAATAATGAATCAATTTTTATACAGTGATAAAATAAAAAGTCCTGACGAGTAGTTTTTTGTTAGGGTATATCTATAGATTACAAAATGCAGTCATATTGTAAACATATATATGCATACACATACAATAATATGAAATAACATCGTTGAATGACAATAATGGGAAGTAACCTCTCTCAGTTAATGATAACTATATATATATATATATATATATATATATATATATATATATATATATATATATATATATATATATATATATACATATATACATATATATATATATATATGTATATATATATGTATATATATGACCACTTTAATATGAATGAATACTTGTATGTGTTATCATAATAATTAGCATGAAAAAAAATTGATTTATGATTAAAAGAATAAGAAATATAAAACCAATCGAATATGAATTAATGAAAATAGGCAAACCCTAATAATCTATATGTCGATTTTGATTGGTTACAAAAACTGATGTTGTTCTCCCCGTTGTTGTCGTTGATGATAATGATAATGGTGCATTCTAAAATGAAAAAAAATAGTGTGAAACGAAGAAATATATAAATTTTTTTGGAATGACTCTCAATAACAAAACTTATTGCTTTATTATGACTTGAAAAATAATGAGATGAAAATGCGTATTTTAAGGAAGTAAGCATAAGTGTGGAATCCAAAGCCTTTGGGAAAACTATCTTCAGATCGCAATCGAGTGTTGTAATGATTATTGAGTATGAATTTAATATTGTTATTTAGCAAGAATTAGTAAACATTAAAGACCAAGAAACACCTAGCAGCTGTTTCTTTCTAACTTGAAAATCCTCAGCAGTGCGCACCCAAGATCCCGCACCAGATTCTGCACTAGAACGAAACAGCTCTCTAGTGCTCCCTAGTTTTCAATGGTAACCTGCCAACATCAATCTGTGACATATTCAATCAAATAAATAACCAACCTCCACAAAAATAACCATCTCAATTGAACTTATTTACTCGTTTTGTTTATCTTTCTAAGAGTCAACTCGAATTTTAGATGCATGCATCAAAGGATATTCACGTTTTATCCTATATCGATTTCCAATTTGTTTAGCCATAGACATCATTTTAAACCCTGATCCATCGTTTGCAACAGTATCTCTGTACCCTGTGTATGAAAATACGGCTAGAAGTCGAGTTAACTGACTAGAAGTTAAGCTACTCATTACAGAAGAAAATAATTCCATTTCCGTGACTAAGCCTTCTAGATGTGATTTGCATTTTCATTCGTTGGATATCAGTATCTCCTACTATAATATTTAGCGATAATATCGTCAAATAAGTAGTAAGATTAACTTAAGAAATGAACGCTTTAAATTCACTTAGATTGCTCGGTAATACAACTGAATTATCTTTGCCTCATCAAATATTATGGTATTAATGAAAATGTTTACGTAATTAATGATAGAAAATGAACACTATGTGAACAATTATCTCTTTGCTATTAATTCGTAGAAGCATCACTTTTAAACTGTGATTATTATTTATAGTACAATAAAAATGGGTTACTTAACCTAAAGTATTAGTAAACATAAAGGTTAAAGTAGAAAAATAGTTGAAACCATTAGAAGAAGAAAAGTAAAAATGCAAAAGTGTTTTGAAATGTCCTGTTAGTAATACTGCCCATTGTATCCAATATATTTATTTAAAGAGAAAGTGAAATGAATTTACGTTGTAGTTTCCCAAATTCGTATGTAAAGAAAGTTATAGTATAACAAATTCATATTATTATAAGACATTTGTTTAAACATCGTAAGTTGTATATCATGTTAGAACTTGGGTATATAGATGGAAAAGAAAGTGAACATAAAATTAAAATTGTTAGAATAACAGTGAATGCAGTGTAGATTTAGTTAATGTAAACTTTAATACAAATATAGTCATGGTAAAGGAATTCATTTGGATTGTTACTTTACTACTACAAAGGTGCAAATTCCTGTAATATTAATACTGATTATCTTACTTTACAAGCTACAGAATAAAATAATATCACTTTTAGAAATTCCTTTTTTTTGATATTCTTATTATATCTGTTTATGAGTGAGAAAATAGTTAACCGCTGTATAACCTGACTATCTTCAATTCTTCGCCCATATATGCATATCTCTATTTTAATATCAAACTATGATTTTTAAGATTTCCTTGTAACATATTTCGTAGACATGACACAAACTTTGGAGAACTATATCAAATTTTCTATAACTTCACATAATCAAGAAGTCGTTCGAATCAATATTGAGCAATAAATCAACTCCTTGCTTGCACTATGTACATACTCAGCCGGTGGGATATTTCTAAAAATGAGAACGTGAGATGTATTCATTTGCAAATATTCGTACCTGATGAGTAACGTCTGGTAAGGCATTACTTCAGTCGGAGTGCGATTTAGGGTCTACATAGTTTCCTGTGATACAAGTGACTATAGATTTTGTTTCTAAAGAGGTGTAGCCAATTCCATATTATTCTATTTGCTTTTATCTAAAAGTAGAATGAACCTTGTTTTTCTAATTGTGTAGATGAGTATAAGCTAAATAGATTTCGGTTGGATCCTGATATTTTTCGTTACATAGACTTCATTATACATGTTATTCTAGTGAATAATAATCGATAATTTTTTCATTTATAATTTTTTTTCAGTGAGATGATTGATTGAGGAGGTAAATACAGCTTTACCACTATGACTTATTGATCTGAATGACGGACAACTGGTAGCAGAATAATCGAACAACACTTGATTTATTCATTTGTCATTCCTTAAAATATCAAGTATCCACAGAATTGATTCTCGCTGTTTGGATAATAGTAAGGCATAGTCAATAGTTGTTTTTTGATTAACATATCTATGCCACAACGCTTAGTCTGAATTGTAAAGCATTTGAGGCTCAAAGGTTGCACAGTTTTCTCTGTAGTAACAATAATTTCGGCTCGTTGTTTGTTTGTTCCTAATTTTGATCCGCAAAATATTTTAATTTTTGACTATCCTGTTTCTTCTATAATTATAAAATATATTCCGTTACAAAGTAAGTTTCTGAGAAATTCCATGTACAGGATTCGCTGTGCTAATTTAAAAAGAGTACGAACAAACCTTTAAGCAGGATAAGTTTCATTCATTTTATTTCATTTGGTTCTCTTCAACTACCTACAACTTATACTATTTTAAAATCAAAATTATAATGAGGTTTGAACACATAAAAAGATATTTGTTTGAAAATCGTTGTTGAAACTTGACAATAGCACAATGTAAAAAAAGAAATAATGTCATAAGATAAAATATTGTAACATATGAAAACAACGTCCTGGAAAATTTTGTTTGTGACAGAAGATTAAAGGACTACAAATAGATGGTTGCCTGGTGAGCAAACGGTGTTGAGGTGAAAGAATAAAGCTAAATGAATAATGCTCAGTTCCTTAATAGTGAAAATCGTTATAGTCAAACAAAATAACATAACAATATTAAAGCACAAAAGATTTGAAAAAAGTCATTTTTTTGAAGACAGGTTTTATGAATTAAAAAGTTAGGTATATGTTTTTCCTCTGAAGGTGAAGATATAGAAGTTCTTACTACATTAAAGTGACACTTTTTTGAAACCGTACAATTCATGATTACGTTATTGGCACTGGTATCTGTATAAATAGCCAATTCTAATTTCATATTAGTAGTTAACTTAATGCATTTACGGAAATGTTTTTGATGAACTTGTTGCTATTAATGAAAAACCAATGTAATTGTATGTGATTGTGTATAGCTCTTAAATAGTAAAGTAAGATATAAGTATTTAGGTGCCTACACAATTTCAAATTACCGCATGTATATATTAAAAAGAAGCTACCACTTATGTATGTATTTATGTGTATATAGCAGGGATGGGGGGGGAAGAATATTTTTCTATAAATGATGATTAACATTTAAAAATCCAGAAAAACCTGAAAAATATTAACATCTTTAAAGGTTTTTCTTCAGAGAGTAAATCAACTAGTATTTCTTATGATACCCATCATATATGCATGTAAAATTTTCACAAACAAATTATATTAACTTACCACTTTTATGTTAAGTAGTAAGTAATACCGTAAAATGATGAAGAAAAAAAACATTTTATCATAAATAAGTTATGCTGCCTTTTTTTATCTACGTATATATATATATATATATATATATGAATAGATGCATAAACAACTTTCTATATAAAGTTGCAAATTAAGATAAAATTAATTTTGGCGCCAGTAAGAATTTTTATTTCGTTAAAATAAATCGTCATATGTGTAATAAAGTATGCATCGTTTTTGTATAGATTTCACTTCTTTTTACTTTCTAATTACATCTTATGAAAGTTTGTTACATTCACACATTCACAAACAGACAACTTAATCTACATTAGTAGTGGGTGGTAGTGTTCAGTGTCTAGAATTGTTTTACCTTTAAGTTACTTTGTTAATGTTCGGATAGTTCAAAGGGTACACATGTATAACAGCAGTAACAGTTTTAATAAGATACACCGAACACAGTAGTATTGTTAACATGTGTAAGTAAACATATTTTAGATGTATGTATTACTATAATAAGTCCAATTTTTAAAATGATCATTAATACACCAACATAAATGGCAACTAGAAGAATCAAAGACAAACAAAAATGTAAAATAATAACGTATTTTGATGTATTTTACTTGTTTATTTATTGACATGTTTGGTCTTCTCGTCTCTCGTTTCGCTTTACTTCGTTCTCGTTGTTTTTTTCCGTAACAGTCGGTTTTTCATGAATTGCGGTGGTTAGTGGAAACCGGCATTAATTTTTAGTTGGTTGGATTCATCACAGATTGATGTTAGTAGGGTACGATTAAAAAGTAGAGGGCACCGGGCAGTTGTTTCTCCTCATTAGGAGTGCAGACCCAAGATTCTGCCCCGGAGGAATCGAGCTGGTGAACTCCCAAACTTTTACACTACTAAGTCGACACCTAATTGTATAATTCCTACTTCCATCAATTTGTGATATAGATCGACGATCATCCATTGTCATCGGTGATAACTTTCTCACACACTACGAGTCCGAACTCCACCAGTCACGATTTCTCACTCTAGAGCTTTAGGAACATCCTGAAACTACCAACCTCCACGAATCGCTACAGTTTAATCACAATAATCAGCCCACTAGTGACTAACCTCATTCAAGTCCTTCCTTATCTATACCTACTTTGTTCGCCGTTATTTCTTTTCATCTTACTCGCCTCACTTTGGTGTACATTCATTTTTGTCTATGTTAGTATTTTTCTATTTGACACTAGTGTTTTTAATAATCAAGTAATTTCCTAAAGTTAACATGTTCATTTTGACAAACCGTTTGTCATTGTTGTTGTTTCACCTGTTTTTTGTTAAACCGCATGCAGGTATGTACAACAGAGAACCTGACACTTGTTTATGTTGGTCCAAGTTAAAATGTAGATGTTAATGATATATTCGCAAGTCAGTGATCTTTTCCACTTCCAACAATCCCACACTAATTTTAAGTATAGATGGACTGTGTCTAATAGAGAGACAATATGTTAATTTAAGACTTTACTAATATTAAAAGTATAATCATTATACCCATTAAACAAGGTAGTAGCTATTTGGATGTAATATCTCACAGCATATAGACTGTTGGAGATAAGTCATTTAAATTTGTGTATTTGTGCAATCACAAACCTGTGAGTACAATAAAACGCACGTCCTAAACTCTAATACCGATTATATAATGACTGTATTAAAACTTTCTATCTATCGAGAAATTTTACTGGCTATAAACATATGATGGAAATAGAGCAGTTGCAATTCTGAGTATAAACATTTAGAAACTGAAAACGATTACTAACATTCTTCTTGACGATAGCTCCCAAGATAAAAATAGAAGTAAACTAATAAAAAAATATGATTTCTAGTATACATACAACACACCTATTCATAAATATAAATTGATTGTTAAACAACACAGAATATCACCACCAGTATCAATGAATGTAGATAACTATAGATGCCAATTTTAATATGAAATTTCGGATACTAAAAACTGTAAGAGTCCTAGAAAATACATATCTGTATAATCTAACGGTAATGTTTTTTCACAGTCTATTACTAAGAATTGCCTGTATAGTGTTATTAAGGTTTTCAAGTTACAACAACCAAGTGTAAACGATAGGAATGTTTTATATCATTGATGAATTGTAAATTGCTAATGTTAATATTCAGGAAAGTAACTGATCAAACCCTATTTCCGTATGTATATCATAAGTGAATTGTCTTGGTGTAACATTTAGTGACTATTACGTTCCCATTTAAAGCTAAGGATACCAGGTTCGAGTCACTGTACGACGTCAAAACCAGATTATGCCTACATGCAAATGTTGAGTTTCAAATAGGACGAAATGCACGTCATTGATTTCACTGCAACCACATAACAAATAAATTAAAGAAAACGTTTTCCTTACAGAAATAAAAAGCTTTAAACAAAATAATCGCTGTTTATTTTGGATAGCTCTCTTTACATTGATCAGTTTTAATTCTGCAAATTACTGTTTAAGATACCTACTCATGGAATGAACGTCAAGAATTCCGTCGAATAAATCAGTTTTGGGAATGAGTCAAATTACTTAGAATTGATAACTTAAAGGTAGATACATGAAGTCGCCACAAAAGTTATAAGACTGAACAAATGATCCATTGAGATAACGGTTTTTAGTAGAAGAATAACTGATCCCCTTGTGTAAAACTGTCTCGAAAGTTTATAGACAGGCATACTGTCACTGGCAAAACAGAAAACGTCCAAACCGTGAATATGAAATAGTTGTTTAATTAAGTGAAGAACCCAGTAGTATATTAATCCATACAATACGCACAAGCATCCACAGAACATTCATTTTAGGAACGCTACGTTTTTTCCTGAATTGGGTGGTGATATAGTGACCAAAAAGTGAACTATTACTAGTAGTCACCTTCTTTTAGATTACTTGAAACAAACAAATCACTCTCATAGAGAAACAACTGATAAATAAGTTTCCTTATGTTTTTCTCTTTATATTACAAGACATATTGGAAAAAGTTATATAAAACATGCAATAATTGAAAGAAGAACAAACTTATAGAGACTAGTTGATAAGTTAGAAATATATAGTCATACACATAAACATATAGACAGAGAAAGAAGTTATAGAAAGGAATCGTCAAATGCTAACCAAAATAGTATAGAAACCCTTGAGAATCATAAGTTTTTACACTACTCACCTTCTTAATTAAAAAAAAGTAGTATATATATATATATCAAAAAGAAAGCAAGACGAAATAAAAACAATGAACATGATATAATGATGATAGAGTGAGATAGATTGGAAAGGATTCAGTGAAGTAACAAGTGATGAATTCTTAACTAATAATAATAACCTGAAATATTAAAATGATGCATAATAAATAATGTTGATAAATTAATCTAAATAGTTTCTTTAATAGCTAAATATTATTTCTAACAATAGATGAATAGATTAAAGCTTTTTTTTCTCTTTTTTTCTTCTATCAAACTATTCTAATTAAACTGATGATGAATATAAAGAAGGATAATAAGAGAGTGAAATGAAGTTTTGTATAAAGACGATTAATAATATGCTTCAGGCTATTGATGTAATTAAATAGATATAGAAAAGAGAGAAAAAAAGAAAAGAGCTATTCTCTTGATCAATCAACTTCTTTTAAATGTTTCTGTTGTTATGATCAATTGATTGATCAATAAATTAGAAAATAAACTCATTTATATAATGGGACAATTTCAGTAGGGTGTATTTATTTTGCTATAGTTGATAAGTGTTTGTCAGGTGAACTGTATACTACTGATAATGTCGAACAACAAAAAATGGAATACATAAAAATAGAACAGGTAAATTATATAACCAATAGTTAGTTTAATTACATATTCGTGTGTTCATCAGACAACTTAAGCACTAATTAATGGATCTTAACAATCAATGTTTAAAATTTTAATCGTAATAAAATTATGGTAATTCCAAAGGCTGGATATTTATGTTTCAGAGCTCACTGCAACCAACTTCAACGATATTCTCTTTAGAAATTTAAGGGCAACAACCGTTCACTCGAAAAATCGACTTAATTTACATATTCAATGACCTGTTCCTTAGATTATTGACTACTGAATCCCTAGCCATATCATTACATGTTTATACCCTACAGAGTCCACCTCAGATTTAGGTGTCAGATGATGTCAGTAGGCCTTACTCAGAAATGTAACTCAAAGGCGAATACGTGTATTTAGTTGATGATTTGTGTCAACCACACGGATAGTTACGATGATTACAATTGTCCCACCAATATAACGATTAAAGACATCTGTACTAAACGATAAATTTTATTCATTTTTGTACTGAAGCAGAGAACCCTGCAACTTTATTTAGCTCTTTCTGTATGGATTTGACTGTTTTAAGTTATAGTAGAAATTGGAACCATGAGTTAATTATCAATAATATGGAATGAAATTAACTTGATGAACTGAAAAATTACAATTTTTAATGAATTTCGTTTTTGCTTGCTATGATTAATAGATTAAATCGAGACTAAACCTTAGTCACGCACTTGCTAAAACTATAAGAGAATTAACTGTCAGGCAAATCCTATTAAAATCCAAGCAGCTATAAGTGGTACATCTCCAGTCATGTATCTCACAAAAACAACATAGTCTAAGGTGACAGGCAACTCAAGACAACTAAGATTTCACAGTATACTTATTTTTTAGGATTGTTAGAATTTGACTTTAAAGTGTACTTCATAATATTCTGATGCACAACACAGAAAAATATCATTGAGTAGGTGAAAAATGCCGGAGGTGTATACTCAAACAAATGCATATTTTATTATCGTTGTGATGCTATGTGTGTACTAAAAACAGTTAGGGTCTTCATCAAATGAATTTCTAAATGGAGCTATGTTTGTTACAATGACTAGTTATTTATTATGAACTACTAATTAAATTTCATTTTCAATTCTGTTTTTCTGACTTTTAATGAGCTTCAACTTAACATGTTTCAATAAAAACGTTATGCTTGCTTTTCAATAAGTGACAAAGTGAAGTTGTAATTGCTCTACTTAGGTTTAGGCACAACTCTAGGTTTCTGTATCTATCCAGAATGTTGGGACTAGATATAACATAATTAATTATTAGTCATACAATACATTCCCCAGTTTTTTCAAATATACATAAATCCATCTGATCCCAGAAACCATTCAGAGACAGAAATTCAAATCCAGGAGGAAGGAGTAAATATTTTTATTCGTTATCTCAATATCAGTAGCATATAACAAAAAGTGTGGTAAAACTAAACTACACCGCTGACCTTGAGGTACCTTTTAGCCAATGAGAATGCAGTGGTAGATAATATCATTATTTATTATGAAAAACGAAATTTTTTAAGGACAATTACACAGGATACACTGTTTTTACATGATTTATGAACTTCTGCAGGTTGGAGACGGGTTCATTTATTTTAAATTCAAAGTATGAACGATATAAGAATTCATCCATATGGCTCCAAATCATGTTGTTTCTAGAACCTTTATAAGGTCGAAGAAACTCCTTCAGACGAGACCAGTATCCCTCAATGTTTTGTGTGTGAACACCAGTACTAGGGTCCACAAAATGTCTATGGTGAACTACGACATGGTGAGCATATCCGAGTCTACGGAGAGGACGATATGCTTTCCAGTCGTCAGTATAAATGATGGATCCTGGTTGAACATACGTTTGGATTATTGGTATTAGGGTTCTTGCATTTCGGTTTGGGACATACTGGAAATGTCCCTTTCCTAATGTTCGGTCATAAATACCAAGAACCTACCAGTAAGTTTAAAGTAATTATTACTTACCCATTCGGTTTTTACAGATCTTCCTCTATTATATTTTCTCTTTCTAATGGCCGATTCATCTATTTCAACAATTTTTCCGACCCCTCCAAGTGATAGATTCAACCTCAACATCATTTCTGAGCATACATCTCTACAGTGTTGATACCATTGCACCGCTGATACTTCGCTCACATCTGTAAGAGACGATGCCAGAGTCACAGGCAACTGCATATTCCACAAGACAACTAACATGCAGGTTTGCCGCAGTGTTAGTTTAGATTTACTAAAAAAACTACCCGTTCTTATTGACTTTCTACGCCAACAGCCATTGCATCGAAAAGTTATTCCATCCCGACTGTCTCTGTACGGTATTTGAGTCATATTAAGGCCACAATCACAAATTAACTCTCTCCGAAGTAGTCCAAAAACTTGTAGATTAGAAATAATATTGTCCTCATTAAACATTTCAATAAGCCGATCCAAAGTAAGCATTTTGAACTTAAATGCGCGCGCACCCTTAAAAGTAATAACTTCATTCTCATTGGCCATTTCAAGGTCAGCGGTGTAGTTTAGTTTCACCAAAAGTGTTTACATAAGACTCTAGAAAGTTATAGGTTACATGACATACATTAATTATTTTTCAGATCTAACTGTTAGGAAATAAAATCATGAGACAAGTATATACATTCCTGAATAATATTACTTAATCCCTTAGACATATAAGTTCATAAAACTGATATTTAAAAGTGATAATTGAATCACAGTCAGCTAGCTGTAGTAAAATATAGTTATGCGTCAGTGGTTATCGTCCGTGACATACTATAGTGATAAGATTACTTACTTTGAGTAATGACAAGTGATAACTTTTGAAT
Source organism: Schistosoma mekongi (assembly GCA_034768735.1). Lineage (NCBI taxonomy): Eukaryota > Metazoa > Platyhelminthes > Trematoda > Strigeidida > Schistosomatidae > Schistosoma > Schistosoma mekongi. Next base: position 57,848,724 of record CM068305.1, on the reverse strand, counting down.
TCTGCGATTGAATTCATATAGATTTTATTACTAATATTTTAGCGATTATATGTTTGGATTGGTCACCAAGAGAAGACTTAGTGTTTTTTACTACGCATTAATGAAATTTAAAATTGGAATAGGTAATAAAGTAGTAAGAGTACAACATACCATCGACAGTCAATGTGAATACAAAGCCCTTATTTTTCATTCCATGCCATTTTTTCATGATAAAAATATAGCCTATAGTAAAGGACGTTTCATGCTGATCGTTTCACATTATTTTATACAAAGTTCAAATTTCTAAGTAATCGAATTTATTATTCACAATACCTTCAGTTTGCGTCATCCACTTAAATGCATGCTACTTAATGACAATAACTCCACTCAATCTTCATAATTACTCCTCGTATTCTACAAAATAGTTTTCAGTATGAAATACACTGGGTCTAACTTGCAGAAGATTTTATGCACAAGAGAATGAGTTATGTGGACCTGGTTTCAATAAATTTTTGTAATAATATTAACAAATGCATGCAAGTGTGGTTACAGTGAATGTGTAACAAGCCAGTAGAAACTGACATGGGCTTTCATCCTATCTGAGATGAGCCAATATGAACGGAAAGAAACAAATACTTCATAATTAAACATTCAGATGGTTACGCAGCTGTATTTTATCACTATGAAATTTCCGTATCAAATAGGTGTGGAATTCCCATAGTTCTTTTTAGTAAGGACTAGTTCTATCCTAGTAATAATGTTTCTAAGTATAATTTCCAATGCTGAAAGCTGTGGTATTACGACAACTATCAAGAAATTTATAAAATCGACTACGAGTGGTTGCCAATTTTATAATTTACCATTACCACTATATTCTGGATGTATTATTAGTTACTAAGCTGAACAAGCATTAGAGTTTTAGCCTTTTAACAGCTTTTTCACTCTAAGTTACTCATTAACCAAACTATCTGAAAACAACGATAAATTTAGTTGCCATGGCTATTCGTCTTCCCATATTTTGATTTGTATCAATGCTTGGAAATCAAACGAGAAACGTATTATGTATTATTTGTATTAAAGTGAATAACATAGTGTAACAACATATTCCACCTAAACTAAATATTCACTTTGTAACTTTATGATCTAATTATTACTTGATATTACATCACGACTATTGTGAAGCGAATGCTATTTTTTTGTGAAGTAGAGCAGGTGTAATTCACTATCCTTACACATAAACACACTCAAAGAAGTACCCATAGACAAATAAAGAGACATGTTAAGCTGATTCCTTTTTTTCTTTGTAACTTTTAGTTCATCACAGTAACAAAACTTTGCAATATAGCGTATTTATCTTCAAAACGTATAAAAAACAGCACACGACAACAGTAGTTTGTTAGAAGTAAGCTAGGGAAAACTTCCTTTCATCTGCCGAGGACATACCTGTTTGTTTATTTTCATTTGTCAGTTTGCTTTTCGGTTCACTGATTACGATTATTGTAATTATTATTATCACTATGCTGATTGTTTTGTTACTCACAGTTTACTTTCATTTTACTATTACTTGTATGTTGATTACTAGGAGGAAAATTAAAGGAAACTGTAAACAATAGAATGATGACATCTTCACACATCAGGTTGGTGTTCCTATTAGAACAAAAAACATCCTTAACCCTAATGCATTACACTATTCAAAAATAGTTTATACTGATAGAGTAAATTACAGAAGTCACTTGAAGTGGAATATTTTTCAAAGGAAAACATGTTTGAATTGAGATGGTTATTTTTGTGGAGACTGGTATTTTTTTTAATTGACTGAACATGTCATATATTGATGTTGGCAAAGTACGATTGAAAACCAGGGAGCACTGGACTGCTGTTTTGTTCTGGTGTGAACCCCAGATAATAAATTGATGGAAGTGAGATTTCTGCCATTCCATACCGGTCTAGTGGTGCATAAGGTCAGGTGCTAACCAACCTAAATCCTCTGGGGTGGAATCTGGGGTGCGCAATGCCGAAGAGTTCCGCACTAAAACGAACGAGCTGTCTAGTGCTCTCTGGTTTTCAGTGGTACCATGCCAACGTAAATCTGTGACATATTCAACCAATCAGAAAATACACTTGTTTTGATTTGGAAAGATATGTATCTTGTTGTATTGAATGATCCGAAAACATTTTTCAGGAGATACATAAAAACTTGGAGCTATTAAGTTCCATTCAAGGAACCTATTTTACAGATAATTTTTAAGTGGTATAAAGTCGATGTGAAATCAAAATAATAATATACTCAATCAAATGTGATAAAAATAACCACCTTATATCTATAACTTTCAGTACTATTCGTTGGTTGACCACCAAGCAGTGACCAGTTTCGTGCTCATCAAGTCTATTACAGTGCCAACTGAGCTCTATCGACCGAGATTTAGCTGCTTGTCTGAGTGACAGCATCACTAGCAGCAAGATAGGACAGAATGTGATTTGGGGTAGTCACTGATGACCTTGGACCTAGTTTCGTGCTATTTGGCACTCATTGCAAGCATGCTTGCAATCTTTTGAGAGATTTATACTACACTGCTGGTTTGAACTCGGGTCACCCAGATTAGCAGTCTGTAACAGCCACCGCTGACAGTGACCCGAGATTAGATCATCTGGGGAATATATTTCCTCTCAAAGATTAAGGGTATATCATGCTGACGAGTGTCAAATAGCACTAAAAGTAGATCAAGGTTTTCTTGCTAACTACCGCCCAAATCACCTTTCATTTCCATACTATAAAATGTTAAAGACTTTCATTTTAGCCAATTTGCTGAGATTCACAATTTACAAGGAAATGTTTTTGTGCCCAAACTATTATTTTAAGATATCGAAGTGACTAAAGAATAATATATTTTGTCTTACAATCCTCCATTTTATTCCCAGTTTATTAGACAACTCGGATAAACAGTAACAAAATATCTAAATACTGATGGAACTTTTAGGCTTTTAAAGTGTCGTCTGTTCTTACATCGTCATACAACCTATTTACGCGATCTATAACCAACAAACTCTTCACGAGACACAAAGCCTCCCTCCCCAGATTTGATTCCTAAATAAAATGTGAGTGTCTCTAAATGAGAACTGTGAAACTAGGGACGAAAATTCCTTTGCAATTCTTAATTTTCAATGACTCCCTAGCTGTTAGGGATCCTTGAGGAAAGTAAACTTTAATAAAATCATTCAAGTTTTATCATGTAAACAATTATCAACTTTTGAACGTCAGATGTATTTCATTATGAACTAATAATGATCAAAGAATCAGTTCAAAGTAAGGAGCTTATATCAGTTGACAATGAATATCATTATTCAATTACACTTACTCAAGTAGGCCACATTTAACTTGTTAAATCATATTTTCATTACATGTCCCCATTAACTTAAGAACAGAATACTTAGCTCCTCATCATGACCCAATACTAATATATGTAGTTTTAAATTAGAATACAAAATCAAATGTAGAACTATGTATACTAGTAATAAGCCATGGTCAGGAGCTAATTGAAAACGTATATCATTTGAATTATATTCACTGAGTAACCTAACAACAAATATTGAGAAAACATGTATTCCAACTCATGTTTCATCAGTATCTTACTTTGAAATTAATGTACTATACCTAGAAAACTACTGACAATGATTGATTACATAACAACAAACCCAGACAATTTGATAAATAGTTACCTTAGATCACCAATGAAAAAACGACTGATTTGTTAAATAGATGTAAATCATTAATGATTCATTATATCAACAGATATACTATTCACCTGTGTTGAAGTTGATCCTGTATAGGACTATTCCCATGTTCCTTTCATTATAACATAATGAAAGCTACAAAAAAGGATAATAATGTATAATCTACGTTTATTTTCCAGTCATTATTTGTTGTTTCGTTATGAAAACTATCCTTTGTATGAAGCTTCTTGTCCGAATATAACAAAGTATGGGATAAATACGAGGGATGGACAAATGACCCTTAGATCTTGCGGTCAGCGCCGATTTTTTACACTACTTAGTAGATACCTGCTTCCTTGTATTTTTGATCCCAGTCAATTCGTAATGGACACTGCTAAGGAAACCTACACTAGTATGAGACAACTTTCTGATGCTTCTTGATTATCACTCAGTCCGTACGGCAAAACCACAAGAACTAAAAAATCTTCACAGACTTATATACTATAGACAAAATAATATTACTGTAATATGCGGTTGCCAACACTTTTATCTCCAATTACTGAATAAGGACCAACAATAATCACTATTAGTAGCGACTAACTTATTATTACCATTACCATACAAAACCATGTTCATTTATAATCAATAATTTTTGATTTATGTGTACCGATTTGTAATTAATTATGACCTTTTGATCCTAAATTTATTATACCGCTATCTCTTTTTTTTTCTCGCTTGAGATAACTCATGACTTTATTACCAACTCTATTCCGTTACAGGTGTACATTCTCTCAGTGCTTATTAATAAGAAGAAGAACAAATGAATTAATGAATGAATGCTTTGAATTTACAGATTATTAAGCATACTTACTATTTCAATAATAATTATTATTGCTTTTATTAATCACAAATAATTTTTTTGTGATAACCATGCATGGTATCACATAAACACTTTCACATATGAGTATATATACATATGTATATAATGACAAAAAGCCACCTCTTTAAGCTAATACACATAATATATCGATAACAGAAATAATGATTCAACTTATTATTTAGCGTACAATGGTGACAGTGTTCAGAGTCGACACTAAAACAGAACATAAGAGAAAACAATAGCAGACATGATTAATTATATTATATGGATAATCCAAAAGGTAGTTTTCGATGGAAAGTGAAATCCCTAAGAAGACTGTATGACAGTAAACATCTGTTTTTGTATTAGTTTAGAACTCATATGGTTTTGTGTGCTTATTCAAGTCACGTGGCCATTATATTACAAATTTAGCCAGTCAGTTGGAATATACTAATAGATGTTGTCTAACGTCAGTCAAATTACAATAATATGGAAACATTTTCAACATTACCAAAATGTTTTTATGTGATCATTTGTATAGTTTATTAGTGACTTTCAACACCAAATATCAGTAGTTAGGTAATCGAAAGTGAGGGACAACTAGGACGTTGTTTTATCTTGATTTGGTAGCTCAAACCAATCGTACTAACGGTGCCTGAATAGTTGTCACTACTGGTTCATCTACTTTGTATATTTTTAATTTTCCCCAAGATTCCTAGGAAAGAAGCTAGATTAAGAATGGTCTTGTTGACTGGAGAGTATGATCACAATACTCAAGGTTTAGTGGCTTGAGTTCGATCACGCATAGCTTTTATATGAGTAGTTTCAGATGTGCTAGCTGCACCTTTGAAACATTTCCTCTGGTGGTAAAAATCTACAAAATAAGATGAGCAGTGCTACTTTTAGTCACAAAATTTCCTATATCGTTCTCTACGATCTGAAAAAAAGCCAAACTGACATAATACTCCACTATAATCGACAGTGTTATTTCGCCCTCAGGCCCTAAACTGCGGTGTTTTTTATCCAAAAAGATCTTCATTTGCTCTTCTTGACACAGTACAATTCAAAAGAACAAATGTTTCAGTGAATATGACTTGACTGAGTCATAACAATAGACAATCGTAATCACAATTTCAAGGTAGTATTTAGGACTGAAATCCCAAAAACTATCATAATTTAACACTATAGATTCCTATGCATTAGCAATAATAATTAGAAAATATTGGTTACTAATAATTATCCAATTAATGTAATTGTCATTATCCCATAAAATTATACTCGTGGCCTGAATAAGTCTATGACACAGTAAAGTATCACTTCCTTCAAACACAAAATTTCTTATCACTTACTTCTTACTCGTATCTATATCTAATGAAATTATTTAAACTGTAAAACAAAATATTTTCGAGTAAAGTATTGATAAAATTAGTTCTAATATTTACTAATATCATATAATTACATTAATACTAGTAGTAATTTATTTGATGAATGTAAAAAATGGAAGATGTGCATGACATTTGTCACTACTATGAGGATTAAAATAATGTACAACTAATGAAATTTTATAATTCGAGTGTACTTGAATCTTTCCGTCGATTTGTTATGAACTGAAACTGGTCAGTCCCTGTTGTCATATGTTCCAAATAGGAGGAAACGCACTATCTAGATTCCAATTGCCAGTCATAATCCAAATTAACTAACGAAGTTTTAATTTCAATCTTAGGATTATACATTTTCTTTTGATGTCATTTAAGTAATATAATATTACCAGTAAGTTTACTATTTCACTTCTATTCATCAATATAAAAGGAAGTGATATACACATTTATAGATAAGTAATAATAAATAAAAATTAAAATAAATAAACAATCAAATAATTTTATAAATTATCTACTTAAAATTTTTTTGATTAGAAGGAAAGAATTAAAAAGATAGAATCATTTAGCTTATCAGGATTATGTAGTGAAAATCAACAAAACTAAGGGGAAGAAGAATCAGAGAAAGAAAGAAAAAATTGACTTAAATCTATCTATCAATTTATCTATCTATCTATCTATCTATCTATCTATATATATATATATATATATATATATATATATACTTATCGTCCAGATCAGATTACATTAACAAGTGTGAAATTTTAAACACAGGGGCAAATCTCTTATCCCATTATTTATATGCATGCACACTCATAAACTTACATAATATGTATATATATATATATATATATATATATATATATATGAGAGGAGGTGAACTTCACTATTGACTATACAATCTATATGTTATTAGTTTAGACTAACTATACTATAATTGTCTTTACTTATTCTTTTTTGTAGAAATTTGTTTTAAAGTGAACTCTTTTTAATTCCATTATTACTATTACTACTATAACTACGACTAATACTACTAAGAATATTTAGTTTTATATAAGTGTGGCAAACAAACACATGTAACCTTTTTTCACCTTAATATGCTTTCACATTCCTTTCAAATCTCTATTTATCTTTTTCCTTATCGTTGTCCTTTTTTGTTTTTTTAATATGTAAGTAGTTTACAGAAATAAAATTGAGTTTTCATTAGAAGATATGAAAATAAAACTTTATGTAGTGTGCACCTACAATATACAGTACTGTTTATGGAAGAATTACTACTAATGTCACAGTAGACAACTCTATGAAAAAAACGAGTTAGCAACAGTTTCATTCATAATCATCACTTCTAGAAAAAAATGATTTAATGAGGAGAAACAAGAACGTAGTAAGAAAATACCTCATACAGAGCATAATCATTATTATTTGTTTCAATTTTTTCTTGCTATATTCATATATATGAATACACACCTATGAGGTAATATAATACGTAAATTAAATTTTACTACAATTCTTTGACATATAGGCATATAATGAAATATAAAGATACATACATATGTGATTAGAATAAGCTTGTATCTATATACATATGAATATGCGTTCAAACCATCGTTACGGCGGTAGAATTAAATCATTATTAAATTAAGTTTAAAACTATTCATCTCAATGTATTTTATGATATGCATATCTGTGTACATGTGTTTGTATAGTTACAATCATCAAAATGAATTAACTCACCTTCTTATTTTGAATCACTTGTGAATTGAATTAATTCAACAAATGAAATAAACTAATCCTATTATAATGCATATAATTAAACTAATATTATTATTATTATTATTATGGCCTTAAGGAATGAATCTACTTGTGAATAGAAAGAATTAATATTTTTATTTAAAAAAAAAAGAGAAAAGACAAAAAGATTTGATTGTATTTTTATTTTTCTTTATTCTATTTCTTCTTCCAATCGATTTATAGAATATGACAGATTAAAACAAAAAAAAATACAAAATAAATGAAAAATTTTGTAAATAATGTATTATAAATAGCCTACAGAGATAATTAAACTTTTGTTTCTTTTTTCTGAATAACTGATTGAATTTAACTGTTAGTCATTACATAGTAAAGTAACTAGAAATTCAGAATCGAGGAAATTTTAAAAATATCGATGAATTTCTAAAAGTATGACATTTTATTTTTATTTGATCACAATTAAATGTATCTATAAATGAGTAGATTAATTAGCCAAATGATTAGAGGGTCAATCGAAAAGGACAGTCAATTAAAATTAAAAATAACTAAATTAACTTAACATTACTGAAGAAGAGAGTCTATTACGAACATGTCAATCAAAATAAACTAATTTAATACTTCCGTACTGGTGAACAACAGTAAAATCTTCACAATAAAGCCTTCTTGCTTAGAGAATACATCTCCACCAAGTAAAAAAATGCTATTTGAATATTTACTTTATAAAAATTCATTGTTGGTAGCTAGTTGAACTATTAGGTTCACGAAGTTTTGCTTTGTCTAACTTGACTTTATGATTCTTTAATATCATTTGACTACACAATACAGTGTAGATAACAGTTATATATATCATAACCAAGACTGAATAATTAGAAAAAACCATTATATTAAACGACAACTCATAATCTTTACTAAATACAATCTATGTAAATCATTAAACTTTTATGTAATGAAGTTGGATTGTGACTGGCAAGCGGAATCCAGGACGCGCGTTCCGTCCTATTTGGGATTCATCGGCTGGATGTACCTGCATCCCAATGTTGATATTCACACTGGGATTCGAACTCAGTCCGCTTCGTGTCAAACGCCGCTGCGTTTACCACTAGGCTACTGTTTTCAGACAGTCACACTTGTGCAATGGGAAAATACAAGCTTATCCTAACTATATATATTAAACTTTTAGTTGTCAGACCTCATATTCTATAAACGCTGATTTGAAAGGTTTAGTTTTATTATTAGCTATTATCTATCATGCATATATCTAACACTAAGAAGCAATTAATGCAGAGAACTAACCAACTTCCAGCCGAGGAAGAGATTAGAAAAAGACGCTAGAGGTGGATTGGACATACACTGAGGAAACCACCAAACTGTGTCACAAGACAAGTACTAACTTGGAATCCTAAAAGCCAACAAAAAACAGGAAGACACAGGAACACATTGCGTTTGGAATTAGAGACAGACATAAAGAGAATGAACAGCACCTGGGAAGAGCTAGAAAAGAAAGCCCAGGACAGAGTTGTTTGGAGAACGCTGTTGGGAGGTCTATGCTCCACTTGGGGTAACAGGCATTGATTGATTGATTGAAGAAGCAATTAATGCGATACAAACATGTCATCTGTGCCAAACGAATTCTAACTGACTCCCCACCCCACCAAATGACGCTTCATCATGGTTTGTGTTAGATAGTTGGGATGGCATGAACGATCTAGTAACTATGAGAACTTATATATTTCCTGAGGTTTGAATCCACGTTATTCAAACCAATCAAACTATGAAATGTAATTCTACATTCTATGAATGAAATTAACAACCTTGTAAAATTAAACTATACTTTTTGAATTTTACCTGGAATTTAAAAGACGATAGTGAAGAGCTTGCAGTCAAGTTAAATCAATTAATATTTAGCTATCATAACTCCTCAAACTGACAAATATGAAAGGATAAAAGAAAAGAGAGCGTTGAGTGTTAGTATATCATAGAAAAATTACAGAAAACTGACAAAATTATAAAGTGATTAAAGTCGATTTTCAGGGTAACTGGAAGCTTTTTGGGATTTGAAACTGAAGATCTAATTACATGAACACTTTATCATAAAAAATCACTCATCATTCTTCGAGTATGACACCAGTTTAAACCTTTTCGCACTTTTCTTTAGTAAATGATATATATATATATATCATTTGCATTCTGAACGACTAGCCATTTTACTTACTTTCTCAAATCCATCTCAGGAGTCGTAGATAGTTTATACAACACTAATGCTCATTGAAATGTGTTTTTTCGTACATACGTACATAACGATTTATGTCGAAGATGGTTTCTATTGCTTAACTGAGTATATCTGACTAACTTATGTAGCTAGCCCAAAGAAGAATTCTCATACAGTTAATAAAATATTTGATACAGATCAATAACGGTCAGAAAGGAAGCAGTGAGATTTGTCACCTAGTAACATTAAATGGTTTAATGTAGCTTTACATTAGCATTTTGCAAAATAAAACTAATAGTACCATAGCAATTCAGTAATTATTTATATGATATTTGATCGGTCTACTACCAGCAGTATTATTGTCAGAAATGGTATCTCTAGAACTAATGTTTTAGATTATAGGAAAGTTATCAGTATTTTATTATCTATACTATTCATATTGTTTAAATGATTTAACATAGACAACACCGATTTATGACAATAATTCAGAAACACCTAAATACTTTGTTCCATTTCTCAACAAAATAGTGAGAGAATATGTTGACAACAATAGTGCATTATAATAATAGACACCTACAAAACAGACAATCAATTATTTAGTTGATGCAATATGTCCTAGATTGATGTTGACAGGGCACTATTGAAAACCACGGAGCACTGGACACTTATTTCATCCTAGTATGGGACTCAGCAGTGCATACCCCAGTTTCCACTACAGGGGCTTCAGGTTGGTGAACACTAACAACCTGGTACCCTGTTAACACCAATCTGTGACATATTCAATCAACTAAATAACCAATCTTCATAAAAATAACCATCCCAATTAATTATTTAATAAAAGTATTCAAAACAATAGCATTATTTATTTATCTGTCTCCAATTATAAATTCATCTTCATCTTCACTAACCCTCTAAATGTCATTTACTGATATAATTTTGTTTTTATCTTAAACAGAGAAGAAGTAAACATTAAAATAACTTTCATAATTGAATAGATGTTCTTTCGCATCATCCAAAAATTCATATTTATCCTTTTCTTCTACTTCATTTATACAGAATTCTTTTTACAATAAAGCACTTCATTTTATTTGTTTTTTTTTTTATTAATAAAAAGTAAAAGTTTACAAACAAAATTTCACTTTGAAATTTATGTTTTCATCTTTATTTGTGCATAAGACTATAATAATGTTTACCTGCCTGTATCTGTATATCATTGTCTGTGTTCATTTCATCAAATGAAATCAAATTCTCAATATTAAGAAGAAGATAACTACTACAAACAACTATTCACTAATATTAAAGTTAAAACTAAGTGATGCTTATTATAAGTAGTTTTTTTTTTCTTTCATTTTGATTATACAAAAGAGAATATGTTTGTCAGTCAGTTGATTGTTTTATTATTATCATTCTTTTTCTTAAATATTTTACTTAGATTCTAGAGATGTTTTTGTTTAGCCTTCTCTTTCTTCTAGCCCATTTCCTTGTTTTCTGCTTACATTTACTTATCAATGTTTTTTTGTTGTTATTGAAATATTTACTATATTTATCTGTATATGTAGCATGTATATTAGCTTAGAATAACAGAAAGTAATAGTGATAGAGCTAATGAATGAATGAATGAATGAGTGAGTAGATTGCATTAAATATTCAATTGAAAAAAATTGAAACTTGATTTTTATACAATGCTAAAAGTTAATTTAATTTCCATTTATTCTGTCTATCTTAAATCATTTATTTTTATTTATACATTTAATAATGACATTTTACATTAAGTATAATTATCAAAAATTGTTTTCTTTTTCTATTTCTTTTTATTGTTATTATCATTGTTATTCCTTTTTTTCCATTTTTTTCTAGTTTATTTTCTTTTTTCTAAAAAAAAATTATATACTTGTACAGTGAAAACATTTTCAATGAAATAAAAAATTAAGAAAGATTCAACTTTTTGAATATGAAAAATTTCAGACATCATTAACAGTACTACTAATATAAAAAAAGAAAAAAAAACAACAACAACAATAATTCACGTCATAATTCCATTAAGCCAGAATATAATAATTGACTAATTTTTTGAATTATAGAATATGATTTTCCTAAATCGAAACTCTATCACTTTAGTACACATACATACATACACATACACATAGTTAAGTACATTGGTGAATATATACGTCAAAAGTAACTCAATCAAATCATTTTAAGTGAAAAGAAAGAGAAACACAAGATGAATGCTAGGCAATGATAGTATATATTATTTACACTTTCATCATCATTATCATTATTAAACATTTAGTGTATTAGTTTTAATAGTTAAGTCTTAGAAACCGATTGTTGGAAATTACTCTATAGTCCTAGTCTTCCCTTAAATAGACTAAAATAAATTTGAGTTTACTTTGTTTTCCATTTATTTTATCTATTGAAAGCTATGATTCACTAACGCTTATCTTACTTCACTCTCCTTAATGCTCAATATTTTAGAGGGAAAATAGTCCATTAAAACATTCTAATAAAGTATACCAAGAAAATAATAAACGAAAGATAGTAAGTAGGTAAGGAAAAAGAATATATAATACATATTCAAGTAATCCGATACACACATGTCTATTACTACAGCTAATTGTTTGGATATAATGACTAGCTGTTAAATAGGACAACGGAAATACTAAAGAGAAAAGTACTTAGTAGGGTTGGAAGAATGAAATTTTATAGTTGCCTTTTTTTCTAACTAACTACCTAATGTATGTTTGGTAGCCAGTAGCATTATGTATATTCAGCTAATCAATCCACCCCTTCTAACTTCGTTTCTAAACAACTGATTTACGAGAGAAAAACCTTTAAAAACAAAAAAATATATAGAATGGTGATTTAATACTTACAATTAGGGGAGTTTGTAGAGATAGTTAACTGTTTAATTCAATTTTGATCAATGGTTGTCTGATTCAGATCAATTCGTGCTATCAAAATTGGATTTAATACTTAGCAAGAAAGAGAATTATAGTGTGAAATTCATTTCTTTACTCATCATTTGATAGTAATAATCATCATGATTGATGTACATGGATTTTTTTCAACCATATAAAAATTTATAGATACATAAGTTAGAAGCATTAGCAATAATAATAATATGACTAAAGTTAAAAATAATATTCAATATTAACTAGCACCATTTGAAAATCTCTACAGGAAGGAGCGATATAACTCCTAAGCAACATAATCACTTCACATTAAATTAATTTTTGTTCCAGACAAAATCTCCTGTATCAACATGATATTATGGAAATAACTGCCTCATTACTTACTCACGTTTTAATTTTCAGTCATCAGGCTTCAAGATAAGTGCATCAAATTTCTACTAATGAGTCGGAATTAAATGATCCATCGTTCTAACATTAATCAATATGCTGCATAATGTTACCATCATCATCTAATATAGTCTTTTTATCGATATATTCTCGGCTCCTAAGAAATGATCATCATTAAATTAATTGAAATTAGAGTGACTATCAATTGCTTTCAGTTTTCTGGCTAGTGTTAGAATGATACTAGCTTCTTTTCGTAAACTACATGTGGACAGAATTTCATTAATAGAAAATTTGTTGCTAGTCTATAGCCAAACAATATAAATATCTCAATGCTACGGAAAGTCAGTCGTTCCTCAAAACTCTCGATAGAAATTTTTTTGGAATATGGGGCCAAATGATACAGGTCCATATTTCATAGTGAGAATTAATTCCTTCGAAATCCCTGGTACTCTTTTCTAGAGTATTTGAGGTATCATGAAAATTAGGTGCAGAGTTTCCTTCGAATATATTTCAGCCAACTAACTTCTAGAATTTGGTTATTAAATACGCTTCCAAGTAAAAACTGACCACACTAGGTAATCTGTGTTAGAATTAAATTCTTGTTAAATCATTTGATTTCTTTGTTTATAGTTGGAAAGACTGTTGACTCCATGAGTACTAACATTTTTAGCAATCCAGTATTCTTCTTGCGGTCAGACATACTATTACATTGAACAATTAATTAATCTGTGAATAATATCTTAATTAAGTTAGACCGCTTTTCAACATATCTCTTTGTTCATCGAATTTTTCAAATTAGTGTTAGCAGGGTACCACTAAAAAACAGGGAGCACTGGACATCTATTTCGTCCTAGAGACTAACCACGATTTTTTCAGGTATACAGAGGTCAAGTTGAAAGCGCTTGATAGTAACGGCTCTTTTAAACCTTAGTAAAAGTAATGTTCGTTACGTATTGAATACTTAAGACTTCAGAAATATTTTCTGCTTGTCCGCTATCAGTGAAGTGCCAGGTTATTGCACTCAAGAACACTCTCTTTTCCCTCAGATATAGCTTTAATACAATGTGGACCAATAAAAATCACTAAGATCACAAAATTATGAGTTTGAAAATAACCGACATTTAAATATGTTTACTACAGTGGTTATGTAAGAATTTTGTACACTTTTGGAGAAATCTTCATAACAAATTGAAATCATGTGAGGAATAAATAAAAACTCAGTGAGGGAGATATTAAGCAGACTTTTTTCCTCGTTTAGGACTACTAAACAATTCACATCTACGAATATATAATAATGCCGAACTAAGAAGCTTCAGCTTTTACAATAAGCGTAATTTCTTTTAGAACACTGACGACTGGATTTCGACTCAGGAGTATAGAAGTATCATGTTTGCTCCAATACATGTTGATCTTGGTTTCAATCCTGAACATGCCCGTGGTGTCACACCGCTAAGTAGTTCTAGACAAGAACAAATCAGTTATTTGATAATTTTAGATATTTTTCTAGGAGATATCGTTTCGAGGTGAAAATAAATTGTTTGTTCTCAGAAATAGTTCCTAGAAATGGATGAAGAAGTTTTAAATTTTCAATTAAATTAATAAAAAATATTGAGTGGAAGTTCTTACGGATCCCCACAATTACTGAAAAATTAAGTAACTGTCACTCTGTTTTCATGTTGTTGAATATAGTGGAACTATCAGTTTGCAATCTAATGTCTGAATTTTTTTCATTCAGGCGATTCTTATGGTGTGATGCAAGAAGTTAATGAATAGGTACGTTTCTTATTACTGGTCTAGGTGATCATGCGGGTTAGAGACTTTAAAGGCATCAATGAGTGATTCCTCTATAAAGCAAATCCATACTGAGTGGAAGTTTGAATATATTTGTAGATATTATACGAAACCAAAAGATACATCAATCTTCTCAATCTTTACACTAGCAACTGATTTTGATAGGGAGTTCAAGGAGTTCTCTAATGAAATCGTAGTTCATGGAGTTTAGTGGCATATGAAGTAGGACATCTTTTTATTCTTGACGAAGTTGTATATGTACACTTTCAAACAGTTCATTAGCAGGACGAAATAGCTGCTCGACAATTTTTCTAACAGTTATCTAAACAATTCAACCTATGATGTAAACTACGAAAATACTGAATGAAGTTGGAAAAAAAGCAAACTGACCATTTTTTAACTAACGATTTATTTTCAGTATGTGAATTTTTATGCTCACTGGTTATTAATTCACTATCATATAGAGGAGAAGAGTCAGAGGTCATAATAACTTATCAATTTAGAATGAGTTAGTTACTCTATGTGTAGTGGTAGTTGTTGTTTTCTGATTTGCATCAACCTACTATAAAATAAACTTTTGATTACGTTCTAATTAGAGAGTTGTTAGATAATGAAGATACATCAATTTGATATTGTAGACCTGAATCAAAGTTTCTCTTTTCATAGATAGTTATCTCACATTTACAATCAGTTATTGGAATCATAAAATATAACAGGAAATTCCAGGATATATGTTTATAGGAATAGAAATGGGTTGGATTTGGAGAAGGGGGGGAGATTACCAGCGAAATTAAGGTAAGTCGATAAAACAAACTACTCCAGCTTATTTGTGTTCATGTAGAAGCATCTACATGCATACAAGTTTAATTTTAGATGCTGGATTCGCTTTCCTTCGTTTATCCACTTACAAACTGCACTGTTATACATACATCAATTTATTCAGTTCTACTAAAGATTTAGCCTGAAAAAGAAATCATTTGTCAGCTTGTGTCAATATGCACTTAAATGTTCGACTATATGAAAGTACAATATTGTTTTTTTTTTTCAAAGTTGCGTTTTATTTATGCATCGAAACTCAATACTACTAATTAATATTGCATAAATAGTATGAACTATAAAGTGATTTTTAATATAAATCGTCAGAATTTGGATGGTTTGTGACATTATTCATTAATGTCTGTATCTCTCTGTATGTGTGTAACCTATGTGAAGATAAACTTGAAAATGTTCAATTTATGACAATAAGATGGTTAAACAATGAAGAAAATCTGCATTATTGAGGTCGTATAACTAATAAGAATTGGAAGCTTTCATCTATGTTGATGCTTAATTTTTTTTTAAAAAAAGAAAGTATCTGATTTGCATTTTACTTAATGAAGGTATAAAAATTATACATATTCATTTATGTGTACATATTTAAAATACAATAAGTTTATACAATACATTCTATCATGATGATAGTATGCACAGCTGTGATTTCAACTAAATAGCATTAATACAATAAATATAAATGTGTTAGAATAATTTTAACTAATTAGGCATAGATGTGATAATTTCAGAACATGCTATAGTTTTTTTTCTAAATGTATGTAAAGCGTTTAAGGAGAGGGTATATATGTCACTTGTACAAATGTTCAAGTTGTCGGTATTAATGATAATGACGATGATGACGATAGTCATGAAACTGAATATGATAAATGTATTTCAATTCTGATTTCATTCTAATTAGATAAAACAAAAATTCGATTAGAAATGGAAATGTAGTCAGATTATTTTTTTTTGTTCTTTACAATGTTTATTAAGTTCATGTATATTTACTCAACCGTTGTTATGGTGCAAAAATTACAATAAGAAAAAAAAAACAAAATAACACTTTTAGTGATTATTATTTGTGCAAAACTAAAGTGGTGATGATATTCGTCTGAAAAATTCAAGTTAATTATAATAGATTTCAGTTTAATGAATTACTTAGTTAGGCAGTACTACAAAAAGAATTAACTACATTAATGTTTATTCATGATAAAGATTAGTGACTGACCATTTTGTGATGTTATGAGATCGTAATCAATGGAATTATTATGATGTAGGGTTTAAAACATAGAAATGATATGGGCTTATATCATTTGTAGTCTTCGTCTTCCACACTATCTTAATATATGTCATTCATTCATTTTGAACGCAATTTCTAATATTTGATCCTCTTCTACAATAGACATGGTTTCTTCCTATCTATTTCATATATTGTTAAAATGCTTCTTCTGTATGCTATGATGTGATACATAGTAACCCAATGTAACATTGAGTCATACTAGGTCATGTACTGTGAACGGCTTAGTTTACAGGTTTATTTGTCTTAAATGGACAAGTAAGTAAATTTTCCGCGTGTTTTGAGTTAGAGCTCCATTTTTCTATTCCAAATAACCCATCCAATAATTTCAAAATATTTGTACCCTGATGTGAACATAAAAGCTAGAATGCAGGTATATTCATTTCATGAGCTAAAAATAGAATTAAACAACCATCGTGAATTCAGCTTACCAGGCGCAAACTAACCTTTACTTCACTGAATGCATAGATCACGAGATTAGAGTTATAAATGAGTTGCGAGAACCTGAACAAATAAATCCCTCAGATATGCCAATCATCTGGAGACACTCTGTTACGGAAACTATAAAAATGCATCAAAATCAAATATTTTCACCGCAAAGTGGTATCATTTGAAGGGACATTAAAAGTTTGTGAGCATTAAACAGCTGTTCCGTCTTATAGGTCCTCATCCAAAACGGCTAAGTCTCGTAGAAAACAAGATGTAATTAATCGATCTTATTTGTATGCAATGGTTCACGTTCAATATTTCTTCTCTCACCAACTTATTCTATCCACTTAACACTATACGTATCCATAAGCTGACATTGTACCTTAGTTTTAAACAAGAGTGATAGTTCTAGCTGAAACACTATTTTAAGATGACTATTAGGTAAGTATATGTAATACCTATTCAGATTGTTTCAATCAATATGTATGTCTGAAATTCCTAGCTTGGTTTCCAACATCTAAGCAATCAAATATACAAAACATGATGATTTTACCATACTCTATCTGTGTGATGAAATGTTTATTGGTAACTCAATGATTTACTTACTCTTGTGTTTCTTAAACAATTGAGTGAACTATCAACAAGAAATTTCACTCTCAACAGAGAATAAAAGTGAATTCCTAAATAAATTACGTTACTTAACATAACTTGTAAAATAATTATTTTACTATAGTAACTTTCCTCTAAAAGATACCTTTTTGGCGAGTATCATGATATTTTAACTAGCTTACTGTGAAAACACTAAAATTGGATGATATGATTTGGAATGCTGTAGAGAGTATAATTGCTATTTAAATTGTTTGGCATGCATTGATGATGAGTGTTAACTAACCCTAAATCTTGATCAAGTAGTTTATCATATCAGCTACTTCTAACTAAGTTTTATGCAAAAAGACTTGGTAGTGATAATTCAATCTAAGCTATGAAAATCAGTCAGAACTTTTGCAAAGTAAATACAGTTGGTAATACTACTTTTGTATTTTATTTGAAATGGCCAGATAAGTATTGACTGCTACATTAATCAAACGCTGTATACTTAATAAATAATAAACATTATTTATAGATATGAATGTGTAAAAGTTTACATATGAAGGTAGAGATCAATGTATACAAATGTATATTTGTACATGTTTACAAAAACACAAAACATAACGATATATTCACATCGTAAAACTGTCGAGGTGATGTATATATATATATATATATATATATATATATATATATAATTCAAGCGTAACAAAACAGTCATTAAGTCTAGTGAATTTCAGCTAACAGATATCTAATGACAAATATCTATAAGGGGATTAAATGAAAGATTTCAAAATAAGAATTCTTGATAATAATAATAGTAATAATAATAACAATAATAATAATTTCATTTCAGAAATTGAAGATATGTCGAAGACTATTGTTTTTCATCAAGATAAAATATCGAGAATAGGCTAGATATGATTTCATCTAGTAAATAGTCTACCTTTTTTTTTTCTTATGTACATTATCATGAATAGTTTAGTTATTATTGTCTGTCCTCTTTAGAAAAGAATGAATTAATAATAATGAAATGAGTTTAAAAAAAAAACAAAATTAACACATAATAAAAGATTTTTCTGTTTACCTACATAAAAATAAGTAGAAAAACTTGACAGAAGCTAATACACCGTTAAATAGGATTTAAACTAATGGAAAATTTCTTATCTATCAATAGGCTTATACAGTAAAATGAATCTTTAATAAATAACTGCATATCTTTATCAATTCTTGTAATAAACACTATTAAAAATAGGCATGAACAAATCAACTTTAAAGATTAAGTCAACTATGAATAACTTTAAATTAATTAGATTAATTAACTATTTAAAACAAAAAGTTTTCTTTATATGAATAACATTTAATTATTAAATTTATTTTTGCATTATTTTGAAATATTTTAATGTATATCTTAGGTTATCTTATTAAATGAAAAGATACTTATAATAAGTTAATAACAGTTGGATTATTTGAGGTAAAAAATGGATAAAGGAAAAATTTTTACCATAGCAACAAATTAACTGAAATATATGATTACAGGAAACTTACGTAGTAATGGTACAAACCAGTATAGACTAATAAGATATAGTAGTAGACTTCAACTACGAAAAATTACAAATTCCTACTCATGACTTTTTAGATGTTAAACAAGACAGTAGCTTGGTGTATAAAATGTTTGCGATTGAAGTGAATGTTACTAGATTCAAGTTTCAGTGACAACATTAACATTGAGATGTATCTACACACATATTATAGGTTGCAAAAATGATGATAAGCGTGTTACGGATTGATGCAAAATGTTATAGCTGTTAAAATCTTTTCGAGATATCAGTTAAATAGTGAAATTCATTGGGATGATGGGGGTCAAAGATGAGGAATGTTTAAGAGATCCAAATTTCAGGGCCACATGGTTATCAGTCGTGTAGCCTGTAGTTAAACATGTTTATATATATATATATATATATATATATATATATAACTACTGATAATCGTATGGTTTGTTTAGTTTGTGATTATATCTTAAAATATAGTTCTTACTTTTACCGAATAATTTAGTTTAAAAGAATTCTATTCAGATGAATAATGTATTAGGTCATTATAATGTACTGCATTACAGTAAAAATGGCAAGTGATTAAAGTGCTTAGCTTGTGGTCACTAAATCACAATTTCGGAAACCTGGTTCCATCAACTTGATTTGGGGCGTCTAATTAGTGCCACTAGTTCGTATATATAAATAAGTGCCGTTAAACGAAGAAAATGAGAGCCTATAACTTTCGTGCATTCACTGCGACAGCAAACAAGTTGACTTCACCCTGAATCTGAACTAAATTAAACAACTACTGAAAACTCGGAAGCACTATAAAGTTGTTTGGTTACGGTGATGGGTTTCAAGAAAAGGCCCATCTATGGCTACAACAGGGAATCGAGTCCAAAACCTTTAGGTTTCCTAATCTTTAGACCACTTCCACGGTATCCAACAGCTGATATTCCCAATTTTAGTCAGTCCCATACTAGGACGAAACAGTTGTCCAGTGCTTCCAGGTGATCAGTGGTTGTCTGATTCAGATCAATTCGTGATATCACAATTGACTGTTAACTATCTCTACAAATCCCCCTAACTGAAATTAAAAAAACTGTTACAAATTAGAACTAAACATCACAGCAAATCAATTCGTAAAGGCAACAACAAAAGTTAAAACAACACATAAATAGACGTGTAATTCTACACGATCAACTCTAAAATACAGAAAAAAAATACATTTGTTTATTGATACAATTTATTAAAAAAATCTGTTAGCATAAAAGAGAGATGTGATTTTTTCTAAAAAAAAATAGGAGAAAATAAGATTACATAAAGATTCAGTAGTGTATCATATCAAGGTGTAGGAATTCCAAGTGATCAACTTTCAATTTTCATTGTATATCTAATCAAATGAATGAATGGACAAATCATAAAATGAAGAAAATATTGTGGATAAATGTAAGGCTTGTCAATGTTCAATTAGGTCTATAATAGAATCAGAGGAAAACTCTGTGTTTTCTTCCTGGTATCCTATCGAAAAAAAGGTCAGATGACTCCTTGAAAAGATTATTATATAAAAACCAACATGGAATGAGCAGTATACTACCTTTCAAAATTGGATGCCAGTATGTGAAAAGTGGAATTTAATTCATTTATTATGCACAAAGAGTAGATAAATACCCACATGGAGTACAATAGATAGTGAATTCGATAAAATTCGAAAACGTTCATGAAGAATTCAGTCCCTAAAGCTTCACTAGCAGGAACTTAGAACTAAAACAGCAAACAGGAAACAACACCACACTGCCGAAGAAAGAAATACACCTAAACATCGACTTCAGTAAAGATACGGTAACAGAAATCCTTAAAGACCAATCCTCAAGATCATTAAAAAATGCTTTATTCGACAGGACTCCAGATTGTTTTCTTCAACAGGAACCTTTTCCGAGGAATCCTGGAAGATCAAATACCGCTTTGAATCAAATCATTATGTGTTCACCGTTTAACCCGTTCTTCTAAGGTAGGCTGCATCGGCCACATGAAGCGAGAACTTTTCAAACTGATATCCAAACACTACCCTGCATGGTTATCCGAAAGATGTTCTAAATCGGTCAACAAATAAATCTTTGAGAATTAAGGCAACTCAGATAATGAGCCGCTCTGGGAATCAGCCTCAAAAATCATTTAAATGATTATAAAAATGATTTGAAGACATTTCGGTCCAACAATTTGTGTACATCCGAGGCGTTAGCAATTCAATAATTATATTCTGATCTTTGTGATCAGAAGAAATAACTCCAATAATACTCCCACCCTTCATTTATTTTCTTCCAATGTTCTCCATCTTCTTAAAATCCATCAAGTCGACGTTTAACATTTGCATTTCATTTATAACATATTAAAGACTGTTATTTTGACTCGTTACATCCAATACTTAGGAAGTTTTAATTAATTGTTTCAATTTCGTAACGTGGTACAACACCTTAAGTAACTAGTTTAGGAAATTATGAACTCCCCACCGCCAACTTAATTGGATGATGAGAATGTGACTATCAGTTTATTACTTCGGCTAATGATGTAATTTCTCTCAGTTTTGTCATAGACAATCATTTGCCAATTTCGTTTCGTCGAAAAGAAAACTTTCTCTACTGTAACATCTTCATTTTGATCACAAATATCATGCCATTATAAACATGCAGCATATATTAATAGAAGTAGTTTAAAGGATCCTACTATTTAAAATGTGTGAAATTTAAGTTACTCTTCTACTCATCATTCAAAAGCGTATAGTTTTCAGCTATACAAACTGATCTTGTAAAATACCAGAAAACAAACTTAGAGTCAAACAAAACATTTAAAGTCACTTCGACGAAGGGATTTTTTTTCTACATAGCCACTCAATATAAAGTATTCAATTTTTCTAAATGTTTATTGATAAAGATTAGTTGACTAACATAGTAAACATACTTGAAGGGTTGCTTATATTTCGAAACCAAAAAAGTACGACTGTTAGACCTCGACAAAAAGTCAAAAATACTTTAGTATCTAAACATTGATTATTAATTATGTAAATGTACAAAGTACAGTTGACAGTTCGAAAATAATTGACAATAGGAATTAATTTGTAGCACAAAAGGTAGGAGTGAAGAGGAGAGGGAGTGATTTTACCAAATAAATGTGATGACTTTGATAAGAAAAATCGTTGAAGTACTGTAACAGCTATATTCATTTTTGTGCTTTAAGTCTGTTCAATGAATTACTTCAAGCAACAAATATATTACAGACTTATATTTAAAAGAAGATTATTCGTGTAGGTGTGTAGGCCTTAAAATGATAAATTCAGTCCAAAATTATGTATACCTTCACAATGATGTAGATATGAATTGTAGAATCTGGAGATGTCGAACTCTCTTCCATCATGATTCTTTCTTTATTATATCGATTACTGGGTTCAGTGAACAATAGTAATGTAATTAGTGCTGCTACTACTACTAACACCATTGTTATTTACAATAGTGTTGGTAATAACAATATTGTGACTATTATTTTTAGAACCAAAGAATTTACAAACTATAATTGATCTTTCTTAGTTATATCTCACTTACCTAAATCAAATTTCCGGAAGATCTTGTATTTGTATTTAGGTTCTTGACTTACAACTTACATACTGTTTCCTAGAATCTTGAAACCTAAATTTTCTAAACCCAAATCCAAAGTCAGTTGAAGCGAATAAGACTTCACTTAAAGTAAGTGTTAAATTTGTATTAGGGTAAACTTGCATATTCCTGTTGATTTGTTATAGACTGAAGCTGATCAGTCATTGTTGCTATATGTGCATCCTGAGCGGATTGCCTCGATATAGCGAATTTTCACAAGTATTATATAGGTTGGATTGTGACTAGCAAGTGGAATCCAAGACGCGCGCTTCGTCCTATTTGGGACTCATCGGCTGGATGTACCTGTATCCCAATGTTGATGTACACAATGGGATTCGAACTCAGTCCGTTTCGTGTAGAACGCCACTACGTTTACCACTAGACTACTGAGTCCAGACAGTCACATTTGTGCAACGGGCACATTGGTATTAGGATAAACTTGTATATTCCCGTTGATTTGTGTGTGAACATCAACATTGGGATTCAGGTACATCCAGCCGATGAGTCCCAAATAGGACGAAACGCGCGTCCTGGATTCCACTTGCCAGTCACAATCCAACTTATATAATATTAAATTTGTATTAAGACTAATACCCATTTAGAAATCATCATCACGATCTATTCAATTCTATAACATGAAGTTACATAATTGTCTTGTCAAATGATTTCATATCAGATTCATTAGTAAATCTAATAATCGACTATTCAATACAATAAATTTACCACTTTCTGAATACTTCAACAAGATAGCTATAAGTCTTTTAAACAATTTCCTATCTAGTAGCTTAGAAAATAAATTAAATAAAATATTATGCTTATTTATTAAGTCAGTTAAATAATTTCATCAGTTAATCAGTTAGTCAATTTGTTAGTTGATTAATTTAATTAATAATAGTTTTCCTATGCATACTTATTTGTAACTTATTACACATTATTATATATTGAATATGTAAAGAATGTCAAGGTAACATTAAGTATAGACTTTTATAAGCATCATGATATAATTGAACATGTAACAGTGTACATAATTATTTTTTATGTATAAATAAATTAGATATTTTGATTAATTTGTCTATTTGTTTACTGTCTATCTTGATTCATTATATTTATATTGTTTATTCCTACTTACATATATATTTGTTTAAGTAAACTATAATGATAAATAAACAATGTAATCAGTATGTATATATATGTACACTGACAGTATTTATTAGACAAGTGTCTAATGTAACAAATCATTTTCTACTGATCTAAATATCAGATGACTGATTGTCTTCTTCACTTATACTCTATACCAAATCATAACTAATTGATCCATTCATTTTCATTTTGTTATTTATTTAATTAAAATAAATCGATTACATTGTAAATTCGACAATGTTGATAATAAAATTTACTTTAATCATTTTATTATGTGTGAATAAAATATTATTTCATTGATGTATTTCTTTAATACATTTTACCAGTTCACCCCCCCCCACTTTTGCTTTCTATGTAAACAATGAAAAAAAAATTTTTTTTTCTACAAGTTCATTTGTATCTTATATCTATGTTGATTAAAAATGCGAATGAATATTGTCAGATGTTTACTTTGTTCAACTTCAATTAAGTTCTTAATCTCCCCAAAAAAAGTTAAAAATAATGAACGTTTTGTTTCGTTTCACTTTTCAAAAATGTATACATTTTATTTCTACAAATTTACCTGCTTTATTTATTTATTTGTTTATTTGTTTACATATTTACTTACTGATATAATTTGAGAGGAAGCAAAAAAAGAAAATGAATAATTTCAGATTGCATTGTTCCGATTCTATTATTAAACTAAATGATGGAATAGAAAACTAGGTAATGAAAATATAAACAAAACAAATTTACTAAATGTTTAGAAAGGATTCAAGTCGAACAGAGAAGGGGTGGGGGAAGGGAGAATATGATAGGCTACCAAATGTAGGATAACAATGATCACTATATAATATATGAGCTAAGATGGTATATGAAGCAAATGAAACAAATTTAATTTACAATTGGGGGGTGGGTGGGTTGTGGAGATAGTTAACTGTTCATTTCTGATATCACAAATTGGTCTAAATCAGACAATCATTGATCACCTGAAAGCACTGGACAGCTGTTTCATCCTACCATGGGACTCCTCAATAGTACGCATCCACGACCCCATCGAAGATCAAACCCAGGACTCTCTGGCTCCGAAGCACAAGCCTTACCATTGGACTACTAAGTCGACTCCTAACGGTTGATATTCCCAATTCAGTCAAAGTTTACTTTAATTGATCAATTACGATTTACATAACTGTTTACTTAATTACTATCTGTTAACTAGTTTATCTTTTATACTATAGATAATAAGTTTTGTTTTGAAATAAACAAGCTACCTATAATAAATGTATATTTTAATAGTTATAATAGTAATGTGAATTGTAAACACCGACGATAATAGTAGCAATAGTAATGTTCGTAATGTATCCAGTCAGATGAACTAATAGATGAACTTATAGAAATGATTCGTTTGTCGATTAAATTTGACAATTTATTCAGGTTATAGTAGAACATATTTCTTCCATAAAAATCAATTTGTTTCATCGTGTTTGTGATTTCTTAAGATATTTACTTAATGAAGTGCATAAAATCTTATTACATAGATGCATATATAGTCGGTCAAGCAGTGTTAAGTAATGTTGTTTCTATGAACAAACCAGTTTAATTAAAGTTGTGAAAGAAATTTCTGAATTCACTATTGTAATCATGAATGGCTGATTCGAGTTTCAATCAGAGAATCCAATTTCACAAAAATTATTCTACATAAATATATGTCTTTCCCAGAACTTCGAGAATGCACTAATTATTAAAGTGAACTACTGTATGAATTAGTTTTCAGTTTTTTTTCTGTTCTGACCAGTATTAAACAAATAGCTATCGTCAGCACTGAATCAGTCAATATCAATGACATAAATGTGCTACACGAACAGTTTTAACTCATTAATAATGCTAATTACAAATTTTACTCTTAGATAATTACCCCTTCATAACTGGAATATATCGAGAAATCCCTATTGATTAGCCAATGAGTGAATTTGATCAGTCTCTGTTGCCGTAAGTGTATCTTGAGCAGATTACCTTGATATATCTATACTTCACAAATATTATTTGGGTTGGATCGCGGCTGGTAGGCAGAATTTAAAAATATTCCGATTATACGTACATATAGTTGCACAAGTATGGTTGTTTCGACCTAGTAGCCTAGTAGTGAATGCAGTATGGTCTGACACGAAATAAATTGAGTTCGAGTCCTTATGTGAACATCAACACTGGAGTGCAGGTGGATCCAGCTGACGAGCCCTACAATCCAACATAAATAATTATAAAAAATGTAGTGATGAATCTTTCGTCAGTATCTATGCAGAAATATAATCAGAAACACTGATTCAGATTAATTTATATACTTGATAAATATAATTCTCTAAGGATATGTCAAATGTTCCAACAATTCAAATTTGGAAGAGTAAAACAACGGTCATCTGGACAGAATCCACTTTGTTTCGTTAATTTCTCATTAGCTGCTTGCAACCTGTAATATTTAGAAGTCAAAATTGTGAAACAGAAATTTAACGTACATCGGTAGAAGTAGAAAATCGACCTATATTCGATTCCAAGAACATAATCCAACGAATCTTCCACTGAACTTTACGAAAACAGTCAATAGTGCCATCTCAAGGCACCTCATTGACTTATGACACACCAATGATACCTTAATATCCTTCAGACTAACTAATAATCAACTAAGTTCAACTCTATTAAAATTTTCAGATGTTGTAGCCGTCAAGTCTTTAAAACTAATTCTCCATATTCAGAAAGAATCAATGGCATCGTTGCCATTATTCAATGACGTCATTATCTTCCCTTTTAAAACGTTTCACTCAATCCAATTACATTATTTTTGAATTCTATTTCTCAATCTCACTTTTGGAATTGATTCATTTCAACTCAGCACTCACTCGTATCCAGCTTTCTATGACACAATTAGTTAAAATCTTCAACTCTATAACTTTCTTAACCGTTTCCTGTTATTCCGGAATATTTTCCCACTAAATATAGTTAATGTAATTGGTTACTATTCAGTTTTGTAAATTTTACTTGCATTTTCTATTCACCATGATAATGTTATACATGTGTGTACTTCTGAATAATTTCACTCAGTGGTGTGATAAGTTTCTAATTGGTAATTTTGATTCTTAGTAGTGAATGATGAGAATCTAAGTAAATAGAATAAATTTTTGTTATTCTGCTGAAATGTTAGTTATTTCACTTATCAAGTTTTTCATGGGAGCTCAAAATTTAATAGTTCAACTGGTGTTATTATTATGGACTGAATGAGTTCCTTGTAGTTTCTATTGTTGGTGTCTTTATTATTAATACCCCTAACTTTTAGATAGTAAAATGTATGTTTAATAAAAGTATATAATTGTTATATGTTAATTCTGTGGAGTTTCACAGATATTGGTCAATGGATGATTAATCAACACCCTATTAAAGATGTAATAAACGGCGAAAATTGAAAGCACTTTTTTGTTTAAAATAATGAACATATCATAAGAACTAAGCATACTTTATTCTAACACATCAGAGAGATTGATAACACCCAACATTCATCATTTTAGATTATTTGTGATGCAATGAACAACATGTGTAGAAGTTACAATCATCTTTAAGTAATAGGTGTTTTGTATTGTACCAGTGATTTTATTACGATATGCTTAATTTTAAAGCAACTAGTACATTTGCACGTAAGATGGTCGTTTAGTTGTGAAGTTATATTTATGGCTTATCATAGTTATTTGTCTATATCGTATTTTCGTTCTTTATGTAGAAGATTTAGTCTCAAATCATAATCAATAATGAGAGTATATATCAAACTATTGCTAACAATATTAAATTCAAAAGCTATCAAGGTAAAGTGTTCTGGTTTATAAGTCATTTATACTTTGCTCATTATATGATCAACTAGAAATCATGTCTAGAGATTGTTTTGTATATCACGAACAAAGATACAACAAGCTAATCCCTTCATGTTGTATAAAATCATCAAAACTGACTAAATAATTATAATACAAATGGTTATAAAGGTTTTTACTGATTAGCGTTTTTTTAGCAAGGTTGTTGTTTTACGGGATGGGGTTGCTAACCCCATGCCCAACCCTCCTCCTTTATCTGGGCTTGGGACCGGCAGCAATACTAGGGGGCTCCAGGTGGAGTTATAATACAATTGCATGTATCATAATAATTTACAATTTGAAATCTATGACATATAAGTGGTAAACTTAATCAATATTTTTCACGTTATCATTAAAGTTATCGAATTCTACAATAACAGAATAATTCAATTTTACTAATGATATTTATTCATTGTAATATGTATGACATATAGTATTGCACAGTTTTGGTTCACTTTAACCTAAATGTTGCCTTTTATTAATTAAACATATATGTTACTTATAATTACTTAATTTAGTAATATATAACAATAACTAATCAATTATACTAATGATGAGTATAAATTAAGATTACGTAATTGTATTAAATTTTTTGTTTTACAAATGTATCATTTATTTATCTATTCATTTTTATATCATGTTACTTTTGTCTTAAATTTATGTATATTTTATACACAATAAACTAAATGATTAAAATCATTATGTGATTGAATACATTCTATTTAACATAAAATTGAATGCATGAATTATGCAAATTCAAAATTTATTTGCATATACATCCATCAATTGTTCAAATATGATACTAATTTGTTCATTCATTTTGTTTTTCTGTATAGATTAATTCTGTATTCCTTTTATTTTTTGTCTTTATTTTGATGCAAAACTTCATTAAGTACAGTTTTACTTTTTTGTTTGACTTTCATAAGTATATATGAAGAATAACCTTAATGGTACTGAATTCATCAAATTAATAGTTGATATTCGTGACTTAGTGGTTATATACTTTAAATATATGTTATTGAATTATTCAACTATTATGTAATATTACTATTTACTGAAAATTATTTACAACACAGGATAATAAGGAATTACTATAACAAGTTAATCATATTTTGATCACTTTTAAACGGATATAACTTTAGATAGACAACTGTTTACAATCAAGAAATACTAGATGACTATGTTTCTGTAGTTTGAAACTCTGAAGAATTGAGATAGATATGAAGTATTTCGTGAAATTTTAATGCTAACCAATTAAAATCAGTCTTTAATGATAACTAATTAAGTAAACAACGTATCACGACTAACAGCACATATAAGTTTGCAAATACGTTCCAACTCACATACATCGAAATAATGAAACGTTAGTCATTTGTAAGATTTTTGTTATATAAACAAAATAGCATACCACTCAGGAAACAAAACAGACGAATAATAGATTCAATACAAACATATAAATTAATCAACAAACAAATACATTAGTTATGCCTTATTAAGATTCGTGAAAGCCATAACAATCTAGTGGTTTTTGGTTAACACTCAGCTGCCTTGGTAATAATTGGAGCTAACATCGAGATTACATGCCACAACATTTTTTTATTCTGCAATTAATGAAAGTCAAAATATCTTATTACTTTTTAACCTCTTGCCTTCTTGCTATATTATGCAATAGAACCGATTAAATATTCTAGAACTGTGACTTAAGCAATAATAGGAACTCTGTTGAAACCTTGATTTTTGACTTCATTTACATTCTAAGTAACTTACTTTTTATTAATTAAAAATTGACTTCTTAGATTTGGATGATACCTTGTACTAAATAATTAGTTTATTATTTGGCGAGAAAGAAAACAGGTAAAACGATGCATTCATTGTCTTCTGTTATTGGTGCCATTATTACATTGTAATAAATGAATTTGAAAAATTCACTCTAACACAATCCAGTGTTTCTCATTAATCAAAATGAATTTCACTTCACTTGAAATAATTATCACATTTCTCAACTAAATAAACATGAGAGTAAAAATGAAGTTTTTAATTTCATGTTTGTATTAATCACAGGTAGATTTCAGTTGACCATCAAGGAAAACTGGTGAACGCTTGACAACTGTTTCACCAACATAAGACTTCTCAGAATTGAGCATCATCGACTCCACTATAGAATTCAACCCAAGAACTTAAAGTCTCACAGTGAAGGCTTAAGTATTATTATCACTTGGTAGGTGTTCACTGGTAGGATTTCTACCTTAGTCGTTTCATAATACATGGTAACAATCCTAAATATTGGTAAATTAAACTCCAGTGTTACATTTGCCAACATTTTAACAAAACACTGAATAGTTAACTTCTTTAAAAATTGTTATACACATAGGCAACTGCAATAAACGTAGTCGAACTCAATCTTCTGCAATGTTTGACTTAATTTCCTATTTTCTGCTTTTCCTGCCTTAGGACTATGATTACAAGCCTTAAAAATATCTGATCATAACTAGAGGTCGTCTATTACTCACATACTTACAAAGATAGTATATGAATTAGCTAACTAGTAATTCAGTATACGGTGATTATCCAACACAGAGATATATCACAAACAGTCCTTAATTATTTTTGTATATGTAGAATGTATCAAAAATTGAGTCTTCTACAGATCATTCAACTAATCATCTGAAACAATGCTGTGGTAAATAATGTTTCACTTCAACCGTTATGTTATTTCTCCGAATTCTGAGCTGATAAATTTGAAGTTTAATCATTAATTCCATTAATCATTTAGAATGCAGATATATCCATTAAAAATAATATTCCAAATAAAAAGTACATTTTTAATCCGATTAGCTAATCATTATGCTAAATATAGTCAAAATGTAAACACAGATGATAGCTAAATATTCATGTAAGCTTCCCTAAAACTAACTGGGACAGGTAGTATTCAGTACTTAATATCAGTGAAAAGAGGATACAAACATCTAATTATTAATATTTAATGCATGACCCTTCAGTAGTGCCTAAAATTAACAAGGTGAATATTCATTTAATTATTGAATCTAAATTTAGTCATAAATTGATATGGCTTTCTTAATTTCAATTTTGTTCAATTTACCGAAAGGGAAGAACACATTGTGAAACTTAGCTTGATATCTCAAATTGATCAAAATTACACAACTATTGACTAGCAGGAAGCATTGGACGGTTGTCTTGTACTAGTATGGGACTCTTCAGCAGCGTGCATCCACGACCCCATCATGAATCAGACTCAAGACCTTCTGCCTTGCCGGCGAATACTTTGTTATTAAACCGATGAACTGGCTCCCAACGGCTGATATTTCTAAGTTAGTTAATTCCTATTCTATGGTGGTGGGTGGTTGTCTAATTCAGACCAATTCCTGATATCAAATTAACATCCAGCAATCTCCCCAACATCTAGTTAAAATTTTGTAAAACGTAGAAATCATGCCATTCCAAATTAGTAATAATTGATAGAAGTATATCTATTCCTAACATTGAACAGCTATAATATTAAGTACACTTATAAAAAGAAGATATATCAAAATTCACCTAGTTTCTTAAAAAGCCAGTTATTTCACATAAGGTATTTACAACGTAGCGGTAAATAATCCCAAAAATAAATAGCTACATAGGTCCTCGACATTGATGTTTGTTTCAGCTGACACTATTAGTTGAAGGAGCTCTGTTACTCATCATCACCAGATCACGTCACGCCGTACCGTGGAAAGCATCTCTCTCTCTAGTTTTCCAGCCTAGACGCTGCTTTTCCATTGCCGCTCTATTCACAACCAAATATAAGTTCTTCTTCACCCTTCGTGCCTTCTGATTTATTCTCATTCGTAAGAGTGGGTTCAATCGTTAGAAGTTTCCATGTAATACCGCAAGCGTAACTTGGTCATATATCGGGTGAACTTCAACAACAAACTTTCGAATTGTGTTTCTGGATAAAACGAACGAGATGATCCATACATAAGTTTACGACAGAGTTTGACATAAAGTTCAAGTCCAGCATTGTTTATAAATGGGCCATTTGGTTACCATTCGATGTTCACATTAGAAAACTTTATGATCCTTAATGAAATTGTGTTTTAGATGTTTACTACCGAAAAGTTTCAAAAAGATTAGAAAAATTGTTTTGTCCCCTCCTATTTCCTATGGTATTTCAATTGATATCTCTTTACGATACAAACCATTTTGAATAATTTCTAATATGAATAATCAATACTAGGAAATAATTGGTAAAATTATAGTATAGGAGTTAAGTAACTCTTTAAATGATTATAAAGGTGATTACATTACTTCAACATTCTATATATGGAATGGTCCAAACTCTAATCATAACCACAGTGCTATTATATTGCACATTAGCTACCACACGATGGATAGCCAACATGCTTTACTGAACTATGTACTACGAACTTAAAACTGCCTTCAGAAACAGTATTAATTCTTTTGTGTACGTTTTAATTCTACTGAATAATTTGTGTTTATAGTAAAATTTGAAAACGAACTAATAAATTACAAAATTATAGTCAACCGATCAGTTCATTAGATTCTCAAAGTCATTTCTATCAGTAGTGAATATAATTCATTAATTAATCTTAGTATTATAAGGTTTGGTAAGTTATTGACGAATAAATAAGTTGCAAGTGATTCAATAATTGATTTAATGTAGTATATCATAAATTTGATAGGATTTATTTTGGCGCCATACTCATATGAACATAATATCTTCATTAATTATTTAATTCATTCAATACTAGTAATTAATAAACTGTTCCATAGTAAGCTAGTAATCATTACCATAAATAATCTACATATGAATACCAATTTAATAATTAAAAAAAAAACACCTTGAAATACTTTAGTACTAAATTAAACATTGTTACTAACCGATTTTATTTCTCATTCAATAAAACTTACTCTTTTATTTTCTTTTTTTTACATAGAATGTTACATGATTATTGGTTAATGCAAATAATTTTGTTCTCTTTGTTTCCTAGTTCAATTTTTACATTATGAAATACACAAAACTGATTCATGTACATGTAACGAAGCAAGGATATAAACATATGCATATGATGAAAAGAAAAAAAAAACAAACAAATTAAAATGATGCACATAATGTGAAATCATGAGAATGAAACAGAAATAGGATTAACAGCTTACTAACAATAATGTTGGTAATAATAATAATAATACATTATTATTAGTAGTTAAAACAATAATCTGATGTTGCATTTCCTTGTTTAACACAAAAATTTAATGGAGCGACAATTAAAAAAATAGTATACAAAATGTATGATTAGTTAATTTTGGTTAGTCAACAGCTGTATAGTATTAAACCATACAATTAAATGTCTAAATAAACAACATGTAAAACACTATTTCGATCATTATATTACTATCATTATGATTATTACTATTAATACTACTGGTTACATACATGACAGAAAGGAAAGTATAAGTTGATAAACCTTCAAGTACATGCGCACAAGGCAATCTACACGTACACTCACATGTATGAGACAGTGATATCATAAAACTGAACAATAACCATAATAGTAACATTAATTTTCTGACTATGATCAATTCTTATGTTGTTTCCATCTAACTAACATTGATTATTTCTTTCTATACCATTTATTTAATATGCTTTGAGTTTAATCTATGCTTCAGTTACTCCTGTGTGCTTTCATATGTAATTTTTTATACATGAAATTAAATAAACATGAAAAGTATATAAAAATCACTGAAACGTATATTTTGAATTGCAACAAAATAATAAAATAGGATGGATATAGTGAATGTTTGAATAAGACGTGTTTATGGGGAAGAATGGAGTTCACATTCGAAAGTTCACTTTATTTACTGACTGACATCACCTACTGGATATGCAAACCATTTACTTTCTAATCAATCTTTACAAACATGCATTTTACCGCATGATTGCAGTGTTCTTTGATCAACTAAGTAACGGGTCATAGGTGTACACAACTGAAAACCGAAAAACTAGAATCGAGTACTTTCTGACTCCCAACTGTTTAAAAGATTTTATCAGTCTCTACGTAGGAATTAACTTCATGCACAAATTTTAACATAAACGTGATATGATATATTATTTAGAGATAATTA
The DNA here is from genome assembly GCA_034768735.1 of Schistosoma mekongi. NCBI lineage: Eukaryota > Metazoa > Platyhelminthes > Trematoda > Strigeidida > Schistosomatidae > Schistosoma > Schistosoma mekongi. Next base: position 57,814,298 of record CM068305.1, on the reverse strand, counting down.
GTAGTAGTTACTTCGTATGAGATAGTGTTGCAACGTGAACCAATGCATATTTTTGCTAAAACTTAGTACAAACAAGAACTTCACTAGAGTATGCTACTAAAAAGTGAATAGAACAGCGATATTTGTTGAAAGTAAAAATATTAGTTGAAAAGATAGTTATTTATCATTATGTTTAAGCTTTGGAGTTACTGTCACTGTTATGACCATATAGAACGCTGATCTGTTATATACTCTGCTGTGACAATTTTGTTAGGCAACTGACAGATAGATGAATCACGACGTTAATACCTAGCAGATAATAATACGGATCACAAATAATCATTTATTTAAGTTCGTTCATTTATGTACCAAAGGAATCACAGAGTCGGTATGCGTGAGCAGAATGAAATTCGAGTACAAAATCGCACTGAACAAAATAATATCAAGTAATTACTATAGAACTTACATTGAAGTAATTTCTATGTCTAGATGAAGAGAACCCATACTGAAATACCTGAATATGTTGAGAGTTTGACAAAATAAATTAACAAGAAGTTTTCATTTTGACTTCTAATTAATTGTGTTCTTGGTGGGAAATTTATTTCTACAACATAATTTTTTAACACACCAACCTTCCTCCTCTACCTAAGGGTGAGTTCAAGCAGTTCCTACTTATGTGTACTAAGAACATGCAGTTTTATCTAACAGTATCTACTATGATTCAGTTGACACTGAATTGATCTAAATCAGACAGCCATTGATCACCTGGAAGCACTGGACAGCTGTCTCGACCTAGTGTGGAACTCCTCGACAATGCGCATCCACGACCCAATCGGGGATCGAACCTAGGACCCTCTAGCTTCGAGGTGAATGCTTTACCATTAAACCACTGAGTCGACTCCTAACGGTTGGTATTAAATGTGTTTACTGAGAAAAAGAAAACGTACACTTATTCACATACATTGATTCATTCATCTTATAAACTTACATACTATACACATGTTATACGGTCAATTTAACACTTTCATATTAACATATATCCTGATTGGTATTTTCTTTAGAAATCTACTAAAATATTACCAGAAGGGCATTCTGCATACTAACAACAAAACGATGAAGAAGAAAAGGAAAAACAATAATAATCCAATTTTTTCTTTCATACATTTTATACTGGTAATCTGTTTTGGCAATTTCCAACTTCTACATTCATTTGAATTTCATTAGTTTTATTTAACATTTAAAATTTATTGATACACATTGTGTTTGGTTTAATAATATTATGTAATTTTAATAAAAGTATTAATAGTATAAATGATAATAAAAAAATAGTAATAATAATGTTTGTTAGTTATGGTACCATTTTAAATTGATTAAATTTAACCATACATATTTGTTCTTATTAATTTAACCAAATGAAGTTATGAATGTAATATATTCATGCATACACACACACACACAAAGTATGCACATATGCACAAAATAGTGCAAATATGTATATGTTTTCATTTTTGATAAATTCTATTCTCCTGCTGATTAAATTTTCTGCCATTTTTGAATACATACACCAACCTGAATACATTCAAACAATGAATGTACATATGAACATAACTATGAAAATAACTCCATATGATGTTGATACTTTATCAATGATAAAACTTTATTTTCAAAAAATAAAAAATAAAAATAGAAAATACAACGGCTTTATTCATTTTTAAAGTTTAATGTATTACATTTATTTGAGAAAACAAAAATTACAAACTTTGTTTTATTTCTTTTTTTTTCTTTGTGTTTTTATTTTCGATACAAATGTAAAGTGTGAAATTTACAGTAAATAATCATATAACAAAGTTGATAAAAGAAAAAGTATAACATCAATAAGTTATAACATTTAATAAGCACATAAAAAATTTTAAATAGACTCTTATTCAATATTCATATATTATGATATAGTTATATATGAAATAGTAAACGTATATTTATGAAGGAATCTATGAATAGTTCTAATAATACCATAATAATCAATAAAAAGAAGAATTTGTTTATTCTTTTTTTATTTTTGAAAACAAAAACATATTTTTAATTGACCTTTAAATAGAAAAAAAAAATCAAAGATAAATTTAATTAAGACAATATGAAGCAAGATAGGCAGTATTGTATAAAAACATAAAATATATAGTTAAAGCATCCCACCCGGTGATACATATATATGTATATAATAATAATAATAGACAGAAATAGGTCAATCCTTCAAAGAATTTTAGAAATAGTATTAATAATAATAATAATAATACAATGAATATTACTACTGAAAAGTAATAATAATAGCAACAAGGTAACGGTTTCTTCTATCAAAAGTTTACATATAGTATGAAAGATAAAATTTATGAGTTTCTTAATATATCACTATGATATAAACTTGACTACAAGATGGAGACTAACAACATTCTATGTAAAAAAAAATTTTTTACAAAGTTAATATGAATATTTATTTAACCGAAAAAAAAGGAGATGCATATATATGATTGTGATGTACACATACACAGAAGGGTATATTTCATTTGTATACAAGTATAATATCAAATGATTTTCAAAGTTTTTATTTTCTATACATAGTGAAAGAAATAATTCATTATAGTTATATTTACTTTATATACACTATTTTTGTCTATATAATGACCTCATCAGAATAAAATAAAACAATATGAAATTGTTTAATCAACTGGTAAATGATAAAGAAATTGATAAATGATGCAGTTGAATAACTTTTTAATTTACGTGAAAGAATATTGAACTTTAGATTTTGAAATAAATGGTAATATGAAATAAAACTGCATAGAATAAGTTTCAATGTAATTTTTACTTATAACATTAGGTTATCCAACTAGTCATAAGCAGTATCTGTATATTAACTATAAAAAATAGTGTATTATGAAGATAAAATTAAGAGTGAACTCATTGAAAAGTACTACATATCCTGAATGGATCAATACAGTTAAAGGTTCAGTGGAACTGCAGTTGATTATCAGTTTGTTGAAGTATGTTTTACTAGGTGATGAACTGCAAATATTAATCATACTGTAATCAGTTAGTAATAAATCATGGAGAATAAGTTGCGAGTATCAATTAGTACCTGTTACCAGTAGTGAAACATAGGCCACCGACTAGGATTTCACTCTCAAACAGATCTATCCATAAATCTCCTTTCCAGTTTTTACAAAATGCCACTCATTTTTGACATGTCTATCTTAGATTCAAGGGGTAATGTGTTCTTTAGTCTTTTAAGTTTCCTTAGGCCTTAAGGATTACAATTTGGTTGTAGTCTGGGGTGCGCAGTTCGGTGATTTCTGAAATGCTTGTTCTATCTACTTTTTAATTCCTTCCTCAGCTGGATTTTGGTTGGCTTGTTTTGTGCCAAAACAGGTTGTTGGTATCTGGTCAACAGATTTGGAGTACCTAGCGCAAACAGCTGTTTATAAATATTTGTATCTTTTGAATGGTTTTTTGTAGTTCTCCAAGTTTCGCATGTATGCTACAGAGCTGTCTTGTCGTTTATAATGAAAATTCTGACTTCGATGTCGACTGGTTCAAATTTCAGATATTCTTTAATTGCAGAAGTGTTACCGTAGCCTTTTTGATCTGTGCATCTGCATCTACATCTGTCTGCCAATTTTTTAACAGTGATAAGCCGTAATTATAAAAAGGTTTCCACTTTTTCCAGAGTTTCATCGTCAAGTGTAACTACGTTGGTGCTCATCGTTTTATATCTAAGGATCTCACTTTTCCCTTTGTGTATGTTGAGGCCTACTTCTGGCTACAGAGATTGATGCTACACTGTCCGCCTTCACCTTCATTTGCTGTTGTGTGTATGGGAGAGACGAGATAGATGATCTTTGGAGTCCAAATCGTCTAACTCTAACCAAGCTGTCCACTATATTCCGTACTTCCACTGAAATGGTGTAGTTTTCATGATTCATTCAACCACCAACCGAGAGAAAGGGCGAGAGTAAACAACCCTGTCCAATACCGGTCTTCACTCGTGATAAATTTGTGAGCTGTTTCCGTACATGATTTTACAGTGTAGCCCGTCATAAGAATTCTGTTTGACATTGACTTTCTCGTTAGATACACCATAATGTTGAAGAAAGCTCTATAATATTCGACAGTTCACGTTTTTAAAGGTTTTTCATAGTCAAGGTAATTGATGTGAAATGACGAGTTCTGTTCAACTGATTGTTTAAGAATGACCCGTATTGCAGTGAATAACTTTTTAATTCCTTCCTCAGCTGGATTTTGGTTGGCTTGTTTTGTGCCAAAACAGGTTGTTGGTATCTGGTCAACAGATTTGGAGTACCTAGCGCAAACAGCTGTTTATAAATATTTGTATCTTTTGAATGGTTTTTTGTAGTTCTCCAAGTTTCGCATGTATGCTACAGAGCTGTCTTGTCGTTTATAATGAAAATTCTGACTTCGATGTCGACTGGTTCAAATTTCAGATATTCTTTAATTGCAGAAGTGTTACCGTAGCCTTTTTGATCTGTGCATCTGCATCTACATCTGTCTGCCAATTTTTTAACAGTGATAAGCCGTAATTATAAAAAGGTTTCCACTTTTTCCAGAGTTTCATCGTCAAGTGTAACTACGTTGGTGCTCATCGTTTTATATCTAAGGATCTCACTTTTCCCTTTGTGTATGTTGAGGCCTACTTCTGGCTACAGAGATTGATGCTACACTGTCCGCCTTCACCTTCATTTGCTGTTGTGTGTATGGGAGAGACGAGATAGATGATCTTTGGAGTCCAAATCGTCTAACTCTAACCAAGCTGTCCACTATATTCCGTACTTCCACTGAAATGGTGTAGTTTTCATGATTCATTCAACCACCAACCGAGAGAAAGGGCGAGAGTAAACAACCCTGTCCAATACCGGTCTTCACTCGTGATAAATTTGTGAGCTGTTTCCGTACATGATTTTACAGTGTAGCCCGTCATAAGAATTCTGTTTGACATTGACTTTCTCGTTAGATACACCATAATGTTGAAGAAAGCTCTATAATATTCGACAGTTCACGTTTTTAAAGGTTTTTCATAGTCAAGGTAATTGATGTGAAATGACGAGTTCTGTTCAACTGATTGTTTAAGAATGACCCGTATTGCAGTGATTTAGTTGGCACACGATATATCTTTACGGAATTCGACGTGTTAATTTTGAAGTTGGGCGTCTACTGAGCCTTTCATTTAGTTTGACAAAATTCCGTTGAGAACCTTTCCTGGTATAGAAAGTAGAGTGATGTCTCTATAGTTATCGCACTTACTGAGGCTTCCTTTCTTTGGTATCTTGATGAAGTATCCTTCTTCACAGTCTGTTGGTGCTTGTTCCTTCTTCCTGGTCGTTTTAAAGAGAACGTGGGACATTTTTGCAGGTTGTATATTGTCTGGCCCCACTACTTTGCCAGTCTTGTCGGACGACCATGTTGACTTGTTCGATTGTTGGTGAGTCGACATTTATAAGAAGGCTTGTAGATTTAGCCTAGTTGATGTACAAGATGAAGTCATCTTCGAAGTGACATTGCATAATATGTTATACAAGAAAGTATTGGAAATTTAAACTACAACTCTTGCATAAATTTTCTTTCCTAAAGTAAGACATATTGTAATATTTCAGTGAAAGTTATTGAAAGATAATTATCAAGTAATCTTGAATTTAGATTTCGTGCCAGATGGAACTCGTCGGAAAAGCAAACTTCCTCGAGTAGCTGGTAACAATTGTATTTACATATAAAAAATAGCAATTTAAACGACCAGTAACACTAATACTAAGTAATGAATCAAGTGTAATTTCTGGCCTTAGACTTAAACAATGGTAATATTTAAAATATTCAAACGACATCCAAATGATCTGAACAGCATTGAAAAATAATTAGTGACAATAGAGTGTCTTCTATGAAGGAAGTAATATGGATCCTCATTTACTCAGAGTTATCAATTAACTCATCTGAATGATTAAAGTTGGGAACCTCAAATTACTAAACTCCTACTCGAGGATTCAAAAGGATTATATATATTATGTTAACTGAACTCCTTTGATTTTGATTTAGTACAGAACACTGGATATGTATTGATGATGACTCCAAGACGAAGTCGAACTATCTATTGAATATTTTCTATTTGACAATGACTACTTTCTATATAATATCAAGTAGTGATAATAAATATATTTAAATAAACTAGTGACTTACTTCATGATGTTCCTGAAATTTTGATGAGAACTGGTGGCTAATGGAGTTTTGACATATCTGAAGTGAGACGTTTATCGCCTACGGCATCAACTAATCTTTGATCTATGTCACACATTTCTCGAAATGAAAATTCTATCACTAAACACTGTTGCCGTGTTGATGATGACTAGGCACTCTCTGTGAGACCTGAAGGCTTCGATTTATATTCGCTGGCAGAATCGAAGATATACGCTGTTAAGAAGTTAAATACTAGCTTTCTATATTTCACAACTAACATTAATCTATGACGAGTACAATCAACTAACTTGTATTTGATTTTTCTCTTAGAAGGTTAATAATCACATATATTTGAAGTGATTAAAACTAAATCAAACATTCATTAAAAATTTTATTCGTTTACGCTTATATTAATGTGTATACGTTTATTCACTTCCCATAGATCCTTGTTTTCATTTAAATCTACATCTATAATCGAAAAATATGTGTGAATAGACATCATTTAACATGACAGTTTATTAATTTAATTACAGAATACATATACATATATATGATTACTAAAATAATTAATTTGTCAAATGTCAACTTCTTAAATGATTATACATGATAATAATAAGCAAATGTAAACTTATTTAAATGAATTAACAGATGGAGTTAACTATACCTTACTAACATTGGCTTTATTTGTAATACTATTACTAAAATTATTATTATTATTATTATATTACTAACAACATTAGTGAAGTAAGATAGTAGATTATGACAAATGAGAAAAAAAAAATTTATGAGAATAAAGAAATGAGAAAATGATCATATGAACAATCAGTAGTGGAGATAGAATTAAAAAGAAAAAAAGCGAAAAAAGAAATAGTAAAGAAATGAAATAATTCTCAAGGAAAAGAATATATACTCAATTCTTTTTATATATATATGTAAATAAAAGTTATAATGATGAAAATCTTTCTTATATTCATAGTTATCACAAATAATTTATTTCATTAATCTTCTTCATTTAACAATATTAATATCATTTATATCTTATTAATGTTCAATTTTTATTTGTTATTTTTTCAAAAAGTTAACAGATGTAAGAAATAATTTTTCTATTGACTATTTAAAAATTTTAAATTTAGACGTGATTTATAATGAAGAGAATAAAACAAAATGAACACAACATATTCCTTATAATTTAATTAGAATTGAAGGATTTAGATGACAAATATTTTTGTTTGTTTTACTTTATACAATTTATAATTCAAATGTATTTAATATATTTTTCTTTGAAGTAACAAATGAAAGTAGATGAATTAAAAAAAATGCATTAATGTTTGAAATAGTTGGTGAGCATTAAATGAATTGACGATGAGATTAGTAGGTAAGTGAAAAAAGTATATTGTGGTTAACAGATTTTAGTTTATTATCCTATAAATATTTTGATAGATTGATAAAATGTTTAATGTACTCTAAACTATAATAATAATTACTTATGAATAAGATGAAATGATTTGAAGTTTGACAAATTTGTCAGGAGGGAAATAGTTATCACCAATGACAATCGGTGATCGTCATGATATATATCACAAATTGATGGAATTAAGAGTTCCGCCATTAAATGCTAACTCAGTAGTGCAGAGGATTAAGCGTTCGCCAAACATATTGCCCCCCCCTCCCGAGACAAAATCTGGGGTATGCACTGCTGAAGAATTTTACACTAGAGCAAAACAGTTGTCTAGTGTACTCTGGTTTTCAGTGTTCCTATGCCATCATCAATCTGTGATATATCCAATCAACAAAAAAACACATTTAAATCAGCACAGTTTATCAATTAATTATATAGCTGTGCTTTTTTAGTAGTTTCTGTGAACTGGAACAAAAATCTCCTACAATCTTATCCCTAGTAGAAGTTATTATTTTAATTTTTTTGTATACTTGTTATTTGTGTATTCGTAAACGTAATGAGAGACTAACTCTGAAGTCTATTAATCTACCTCTAGCTATGCTTACTTATTCATATACTTTACTAAAGTAAAGAAATATTTTAAATGTTACTAGATCCTTTGTCATGCTACACTTTCAATTATTACGTAGTTCAAATAACAATAAATAGTATCAATATAATAATCATTTGTAGCTTTTATCTGTACATACTGAACAGAGTTGTATACTGTTGTGATTCGTTACAGCGGTCGTAACTAGAATAATCGCGTTTTTCGGTTCAACCATGTGGCTGAAAGTGATAAGGCGAATAATAGTAAACTTAAGGTTGGAGGGCAGGATATTACTGTCAGTTGTTTTTCTCTCACTGTAGCCTCTTCAAATGTTTTCGGCAAAAATCTTCAAACTTTATTTTTCTCCAATTAACTATTGTGTTATGAATTTTTTCAAACAAAAAATAATGATGAAAACTACTTGTATGCATTTAGTCGTCACTCTAAAAGGCTTAAAAATCATTACAATGAAGAATAATTAGGGACTCTAACGGAAACAATTTAGTTGTTGGCAGATTTTTCTTCTTATCTCTTGCATGGAAAAGCGAGAAATGCACATATTGAAATGTTAGCACTTCTTATGTGAAGAAGGAAAAAATAGTTACGGCAGCTAAACTGGTTGTAAATGTGTCTCAATTAAAGGTGGATGGCAGATACTGACAGTTACAGTGTGACTGAATATTGAATACAAAATGTTATAATATCGCTCAACCGTAAATAAAACTCCTTACAGGAAAAAAACTTATTATTATGGATAAAATTATTGTTACTATTAAATTAAAGCAACAAGCGTTAGCGGTGATGTCTTTGCATAACAGAAAAGAATGGAGGCAGTAAAGGCCCAATTTACTATGTAGTAGTTGACTTTGTGTTCTTCATTATGGGTAAATCATGATCTATGATATTAGGAGGAAGCATAGACATCAGTTTTCGGCCATTGGAATCCTTAAATGAACGTGTTAGAAATGCTGTAGTTAAGCATGGGTTACTACTCAAACATGGAAGTTAGGTTAATTTGGCTGTGTACCTTCATTAGCTGAACTACGTATTGCTTGTGTACAACCACCTATCTTGGTGGTGTAGATATCGATCGAATAAAAGCTACAATAAACCAAACTAAGACTCGGCACCATTCCACGAATTAATTAACTGTCGGTCTAAGTTGTGTCGGAAGAATTAGACGGCTTGGTTTGGGAGGGGAGCCACACGACTTTGGGTAAGTCGTCTCAAAAATCAGTCACAGTGAAGCAGATGTATTCACTCACTAATACTTAAATTTGGAGCTCCGGTAATTTTCCTCTTTAAATAGCACCTTTTCAAGCTATTTTATCAACATTTCGTCACTTCCGTTGTTATTGCAACTATATTATTTTGACTCCCTTGACACATTATTTATTGATTTCATCGCTTTTTGCTGATGTGAACTGGCAACAAAAACTCATACAATGAAGAATAATTAGGGACTCTAACGGAAACAATTTAGTTGTTGGCAGATTTTTCTTCTTATCTCTTGCATGGAAAAGCGAGAAATGCACATATTGAAATGTTAGCACTTCTTATGTGAAGAAGGAAAAAATAGTTACGGCAGCTAAACTGGTTGTAAATGTGTCTCAATTAAAGGTGGATGGCAGATACTGACAGTTACAGTGTGACTGAATATTGAATACAAAATGTTATAATATCGCTCAACCGTAAATAAAACTCCTTACAGGAAAAAAACTTATTATTATGGATAAAATTATTGTTACTATTAAATTAAAGCAACAAGCGTTAGCGGTGATGTCTTTGCATAACAGAAAAGAATGGAGGCAGTAAAGGCCCAATTTACTATGTAGTAGTTGACTTTGTGTTCTTCATTATGGGTAAATCATGATCTATGATATTAGGAGGAAGCATAGACATCAGTTTTCGGCCATTGGAATCCTTAAATGAACGTGTTAGAAATGCTGTAGTTAAGCATGGGTTACTACTCAAACATGGAAGTTAGGTTAATTTGGCTGTGTACCTTCATTAGCTGAACTACGTATTGCTTGTGTACAACCACCTATCTTGGTGGTGTAGATATCGATCGAATAAAAGCTACAATAAACCAAACTAAGACTCGGCACCATTCCACGAATTAATTAACTGTCGGTCTAAGTTGTGTCGGAAGAATTAGACGGCTTGGTTTGGGAGGGGAGCCACACGACTTTGGGTAAGTCGTCTCAAAAATCAGTCACAGTGAAGCAGATGTATTCACTCACTAATACTTAAATTTGGAGCTCCGGTAATTTTCCTCTTTAAATAGCACCTTTTCAAGCTATTTTATCAACATTTCGTCACTTCCGTTGTTATTGCAACTATATTATTTTGACTCCCTTGACACATTATTTATTGATTTCATCGCTTTTTGCTGATGTGAACTGGCAAATTCTAGCAGCTCTCATTTATGGCAGGCTCTATAATTATTATCACTGATATAGTGATTTGCTTCGTATTCCATTTTTATTATGTGTTAGTAACATAAACACTTGTCACATAATTCATGACTGTTATAATAAATGGAATGAAATCTATTTAAGTGGTGACTGATACAACAATGTCTTCAAAGCTAAAGTATTATCAGTAATTTTGTTCGGCGCGATTTAGAAGTGTCCGTCGCTTGTAATAATGATTAAGACTTAGTAATATTCAATAGGCTTAAAATCTCTACAAAAGTCCAAGCTATTTTTAGAGTAATCTGTTAAAGATCACATAAAACCGTAGTATAACAGTAATAACGAAACGACTTCAGATGAACTACTATATCAGACAAACTGGCAATGGTTAAGCGTTTCTCCATGGTAATGAACAAGGATTAAACTCAGTAACAAGTTAACTGAATTTTAAACGTCATTCATTTACGAGGTATATATTAATATACTCGAAGTGAAGCACCATTGCTGGTATAAAGACCAAATTAACGGGGTGGGGTGGAGTTCGAACATATATCATGTTGATTGAAAGATAGGTGATGTAGTAATTAATCCGCTATCACTGAATTTGAAAATGTAGTCCATTAAATTTTACACTGGAAGCTGAATAATATATTTGCTGTCAACAATCCCAGTATTCTATGTTCAAACCAATGTCAAATCCTTCACAAGGACCGAAGAAGATGGTAAAATAATTAAAAGAATTTACCCAATAATTTCTGGCTTATAAATGCTTTTGCATCTGACTCAGGTTTGTAGAAATTTCAATCATCATAATATTATCGCTAAAATAGTTCAGCAAAAGTTTAGTATAATCATTTGACCTAAACAATGTTTGTAAAATAGGAAGTCAGTACACTAACCTTTCGATGATATCAACTTTTCTAAGCTATAAATTAGTCCTTCTCACACATAACTGCTCTATATTATATCAATATCTATTGTTTATTTATTTAAAAATACCTCCGATGAATTGACCATAGCTAAACGTAAATCAATCAATAGCTTAAGTATCTTACATTTTGAGCTGTAATTTCAGATCCTAATAATTCATTCTATTGTAGTTTAGGATATTAAACTACAATAATAAAGAAAACCTATTTGATCACCTATCTATCTTTAAACTCATTAGTGAAATATTTGATCATATTGACAATATTTTTAAGTAGTCTAAATAGTTAAATGAAATGTAATAATATAAGTCATATAATTTAGTTGTAAATCAATTGTTTATAAATACACTTTTCTCGTATAAACGTTGAATATTTTCCAATGTTTATTCATTTAAACAAACATCTTTATCTCCTTTATTATTATTATTATTATTATTATTATTATTACTATCGCGATTACCACATTTAGCACACTTTTTACTTTCTTGTTAAATATTCTATTCTAATTAATTTCTAGGTGAAATTCTATCAATTTCACTTTTCTACACCTGGTCAACGAATGAAGCCTTAGGCGAAAATTTCACATATGTGCCAATCTAAATAAATTTATAGTGTATACTGTATAACAACATTAATAGATACTTTATTTTAACACTTATGACTAATTTAATAAAATATTTGCATAGAGTGTAATTTTACTTTTCAACAATAAACGTAAGTGAAACTAGGTTACTTAGTAGAAATAATGTTTATTTGTTAACCTACAGTAAAAAAAAACATGATTGTTCATATAAAAAGAAGTGAAATAGTTACCCGATGAATTATATGCACTTTGTACTCATTTAGAACAATCAATCAATCAGTTCCTGTTTCTCCATGTGGAGTATAGGCTGCCAACCAGCATTCTCCAACCAACTCTTTCCTGGGCTTTCCTTTCTAGCTCTTCCCAAGTGCTCTTCATTATCTTCAGGTCTGTCTTTGATTCCCAACGTAATGTGTTCCTCGGTCTTCCTCTGTTTCTTTGGACTTTAGGATTCCAAGTCAGTGCTTGTCACGCGACACAGTTTGATGTATTCCTCAATGTGTGTCTAATCCATCTCCAGAGTCTTTTCCTAATTTCTTCCTCGGCTGGAAGTTCATTAGTTCTTTTCCACATGAGGCTGTTGTTGATGGTATCAGGCCAACAAACCCTCATTATCTTACGCAGACAGTTGTTTATAAATACTTGTATCTTCTGAAGAATTCTTTCCGTGGTTCTCCAAGTTTCAGCTCCATACAACAGAACTGTATTCACATTTGTATTGAAAATTTTGACTTTCATATTGACTGACAGTTGGTTTGAGTTCCAGATGATTTTCAGTTGTAGAAATGCTGTCCTTGCCTTACCGATCCACGTCTTCACATTCGAATCAGACCCACCTTGATTGTCAGTGATGTTGCCTAAATATGTAAAGGTTTCAACGTCTTCCAGAATTTCGCCGTCAAGTGTAATTGAGCTAGTATTTGTTGTTTTGTACCAAATGATCTTGCTTTTCTCTTTGTGTATGCTGAGGCCTACTGGTGGCTGCTGAGGCTGCTGCTATATTGTTCGTCTTCATCTGCATTTGATGCTGTGTGTGGGATAGAAGAGCTGTGTTGGTCATCTGCAAGGTCCAAGCCATCTAGCTGCGTCGATGTTGTCCATTGTATTCTGAGAGTGTCTTCAAATGTTGCAGTCTTCATGATCCAGTCGATGACTGGTAGGAAGAGGAAGGGCGACAGTAAGCAGCCTTCTCTGACACCGGTCTTCCCTTCGAATGAATCTGTGAGATGACCTCCATGCACGATTTTACAATGTAGTCCGTCGTAAGAATTCCGTATGATGTTGACTAACTTCTCGGGTACGCCGTAATGTCGTAGAAGGCTCCATAATATTCCCCTATCCACTCTGTCGAATGCCTTTTCATAGTCGAGGAAGTTGATGTAAAGTGGTGAATTCCACTCCATTGATTGTTCAACAATGAACCGCAGAGTAACGATTTAGTCAGTACACGGTCAATCTTTACTCAATATGGCCTGTTGATCTCGGAGTTGGCCGTCGACTGGGTCCTTTATTCTGTTCAATAACACTCTGTTGAAGACCCTTCCTGGTACTGAAAGTAGAGTGATGCCTATGTTGTTCTCACAATTGCCGAGATCTCCTTTCTTTGGTATCTTGATGAGGTACCCTTCTTTCCAGTCTGCTGGAACCTGTTCTTCCTCCCAAATCTTCTTGAAGAGAATGTGAAGTATCTTTGAAGTTGCTTCTATACCTGCCTTCAGCGCCTCCGCAGGTATGTTTTCTGGTCCTGCTGACTTGCCACTTTTGATTTGTCTGATGGCCATTTTGATTTCTCCGACTGTTGGTGGGTCGGTGCTAGTAGAGAGATCCGTGGATGCTGCTTCGATGACTCATCTAGAAAAATTATACAAAACATAACAAATAAAACATTAGATCTACGAAATTTATTTAATATATTAACTGAATTAAAATGAATAATTCTGTCATACTTTATGCTCAACTAAAATAAACTCTTTCAACTCCTAATATTAATTCAAAATCTTAAACAAAAGATAGAGTTTAATTAAGATAAGTTTGTGAATTCTCGCTGATTAGTCATGGACTGGAACTGGTCAGCTTCTTTTGGTATATGTGAATTCTAAGCGGATTGCCTCGATTTGGTGGTAGTTCACAAGTAATGTTGGATTATCACAGGAAAGTGGAATCCAGGTTGCGTGTTTTGTCCTATTTAAGACTCATCGGCTGGATGTACCTGCATCCCAATGTTGATGTTCACATTGGGATTCGAGTGAAGCGAACCGCTTGCCAGTCACAATTCAACTTAAACATTAAAAAATGGATTTAACTAGTATATTAATTTAATGACTATGTTGCTTGTATGGTCTGCTTAAAATCTGATATTTCCAATTACCAGTAAGGCATAGAATAATCATGAATTTTACGATTACAGTAATTATCTTGGTTTTATGAGAACATGTTTTCCGTTTACTTATAATTTTTGTATATTGAAAATGATCAGTAGTATGAGATTCAGCAACACATTTTTAACTTATATTTTTCATCGTAAATACTACTTATATTTATTAGTAGTAGTCATCTATCATCTTCGAAGATAGAAAAATAGGTCTGATAGGAGCGTAACACATCATGCTTACAATTATATTCTAAAACTTCCTTTAGGCTGTTATTTGATTGACATCATCACACGTAAATTCTATCTAAGAACACTTAAAATGCACTTAAATTAACCCAATCTAGGTTCTTTAAACCAACATTCTGTTCATTTGAAACAAATTATCCTGAGAGATCAAATACCACTTATTTTCCATGATCGTTCCGATTATGATAGATGTTCTGAAGTATGCTTTTCAGATGACTAACCATAAGTAAAAATAAATAATAGGACATCAAATGTTGTTTTTTTCGAGTTGCTGTTGTGTTTCCATTTTGATAGTTTATGTCATTTGTAGCTCATAACATAATATAAAGAAACAGAGCTTTGTTAGTTGTGTTTACTACTTTCATGTACAGTTGAATATAAACTGTAAAAAACCAGAAATGTTGTATATATTACGTAGTGACTGCTCCTACGGGAAAAATAATGAAAACTATCATTCAAACTTAGCGAAATCACTAAAGTTCAGTTTGAGTAGTAAATTTCTATCTAGTAGACTGAATGGTAATCTATGCCTGTTTACACCACTGTTTCAACTAACTAGAGCTCAAATACCTATATAATATTTTGTTAGCGATTTTCTCAGCTAATATATTAATTTCTTCTACTAACATCGACTAAGTAACAAGTATTATCCAAACTAAGCAAACTAGGTAAAACAATGACCTAGAGCTTTGTATTAATTGCTTTGTCTTAATATAATATGTTGCTAAACAACTAAATAAGTTATCTTAGTGACTATAAGCAGTAATTTTTACGGAACTACTATCGATAATAACGATTTGTATTGAGGTAATTTGTGAAGATTAGCACTAAGTTTTAGTTGATTAAATTCGTCACAGATCAATGTTGACACGGTACCACTGAAGCCCACGGAGCACGGGCGAGTTGTTCAAGACTCCGAAGTAATGCATACCCCGGTTTCCTTCCCTAGGGCATCAGGTTGGGTGCTCACTGCTTAGGAGTTTCATTTTAGAACAAGACAGCTCACAAATACTCCCTGGTTTTATTTTGATAACCTATCAACATTGATCTATCAACTAATAACATTTTATATTTAATACTACAGTTTATCAATTAAAACATTTCTACTAGAAATATCTTACATTTCCCAACTGTATAAATTACTCTGTTCAATGTACAACCTAATTAACTTTGTCAACTACAAAAATTCACTATTTAATTAAATTAGAAATTAAATTAATAAACTATTATTTTTAGAAAATAAAATTATATTATTCCGGAAAACAATAACACAACATTATCATGTAAATAATAATAATAATAATAATAATAAATGGCTATAGATTGATTAACATGCATATATTAAATTTTAGTATTGTATTATATTATATACTACTAAGTTGACTACTACCTACCAATTGTATACCATACTAAGTTTTATAAAATAAAAAAAAAATAATCAACTTATTCAATTACTGATTAACTAATTATATACTTAATAATAAATGATTAACTGATTAAAATAGAAATATCCTGATTTTGATTAATGTATTAAACATGATTATGAATGGCTTACAACGTTTTTCCTTTCTCTTTTTTTTCTTCTCTTTTTATTGATAACTTTTACTAATCTCTATATAGAATAGTATTATTATTATTACTATTATTTTAAATCTAAACTTATTGTTTCCTATTGTCTTTTCCGTTATCTTTCAGTTTTAAAACAATTAGTGGTAAATAATTAATTAAACAATCAAATGACTAGTTATTTAAACAAAATTCATTAGTTGATTTATCATATTGTCGGATAATCTCATTTGTTTTACGTTGTTGTTGTTTTTTTTTCTCTAGAAAGAAAAAAAATTTAATTAAATAATAAAGTTTACTTATTCTAATACATATTTACACTACATTGAATATTATGACAGTAAATTTATACACTCTGATGATTCTAAACCTGATTCTTTGTTAAATATAATACAGGTAGTATTGACAATTAACAGATTTACAATAGGAATTTATTGTCGTATATAACTAATTCGTGATTATCTACGATAGTTATGCCATCTCTCACTCATATATATATATATATAATGTGCACATATATATGCATATACATATATATAATGTAGGCGGCCTGTTTGAGATCCTGAGTTACTATTTTTCTAAATATCTCAACAGTTTACTTTTTGTTTTGTTTTAATTGCTTAATCATATCCCAAAATTTCATTGTATACTGATTCGCCTATATAAAATATCTATGACCTATTGTGAGTAGTACTGTATGATTTAAGTAGACACAACACGGTAGCTGACAGCGCGAGTTAAGAAGGATCAATATTCACCAGATATCTATTCCTGAAATCCTTTGGTATAAATGTAGATCTCTTACTGGGAAAGTGAGTTACCTACAATTTCTCCTTACTCTAAACATATACTGTAACTGTGGTTTAATCACAGTTCAAGAATCTGTATGATAACAATTTGGTATCAGTAAAAAATTTCCGGATTTTTCGTCAGCATTGTTCTGAAATCAAGAAAAAGTGTGGTGGTGTTGCTACTTTCGTGAACACAATCTAGTCTGTGCACATGGAAAAAGTCTAACTTGTTGAGACACTGTATGCTGAAAATTCATATTGTACTAAACATACTATTGAATAAAGCTATTATTATTATGAATACCTTCGTGTTACTTCACCCATTACTTAACTTAACATTTTATATTCATCATGTACATTTGTTTTAATCATAGATAAATCAGTGGGAATAAAATCCACTTTATACATAAAGCAGAGAATAAAATGTACACACTTTTTGTTTATTGAGTAAATAAAAGTTTGGTCAGCACAAATTTATTATTTCATAGATGTTTTCTAGTGTTGCTTATCTCTTAATGACAAATTTGTGGTATTTGATACAAATGGCTTGGGTTCCAGAATTGGAGTGAGTGTCTACTATGAGGTAAAGGTATATTCAGCTGAGGAATTAATAACGGGTCATAATAAACATTTTGATAGCCAATATTCAACTCTTATCACATTTGTGTAATACAGCTTAATTAAGACAATTCGTTAACGATGTACATTTCATAACTGGGACTAATCAATTTCACCTCATGTTGTTTGCCAATATTGGTCGCCTGTTGGTACCATCGATCACTTTCATTCATTGAAGTAACCGTATTTGAGGTCATTAGCCTTTCTGTGTGACAGAGCCAGGCAAAATACCACTAAAAACTGTATTGCTAACCAGCTAGTTGCTGGTATTTGTAATTATTGTACAAATATACATGTATTACGACGATTGGGTCATTTCCACTGGCATAAGGGTTATGTGGACAATTAGGTTGTAACTGTTCTAGACAATTAGATCGTGCATAATTACTCAAGGGCTCGTGGAAACATAGTGTTTTAACTTGAAAAATCCAGTCAAGGAACATAGGTCGAGTCAACTTTGACAACATTATCAATGAGAAGATACAAATACTTTTAAATTATGTTTATCACAATTGGTAATAAGTAAAAATACCCAACATTACTATTCAAAATAATACATTTTCAATTGATAAGTTTTATATTTTGTTCATAATATTTATATTAGTTCAGTTTGGATGGTTATTTTTGTGGAGATTGGTTATTTTATTTGATTGATTATATCACAGATTGATGTTGGCAGGGTACCATTGAAAACCAGGGAGCACTGGATAACTGTTTCGTTCTAGTGTGGAACTCCTCAGCAGTGCGCACTCTAGATTCTGCATAAGGGGCTTCAGGTTGATGCGAACGCCTAACTTTCTGCATCAAAGGGTCGGCATCCGATGGTAGAATTCCCACTTCCATCAATTTAATATTTCATTTGGGATGGTTGGGGTGCGCACTGCTGAGGAGTTCCACACTAGAACGAAACAGTTGTTCAGTGCTCCCTAGTTTTCAATGGTACCCTGCCAACATCAATCTGTGATATATTCAATCAAATATTTATATTACATTATCAAGTCTAACAATTATAATTATAATTAGGCGAAATTATCCAAAAAATTATTTATAATTATGTTTTATTAACATAATATTCTAGCTTTTCCAAAAGTTCATTTTTGACAATACGTTATCGAATATCATGCAAACTTTTTGTTAAGTTTCTCAATTCTGATCAAAATTTATTAAATAGTACAATTAAGATCAATACTTTACAAAACAATATTAAACTATACTGGACTGTTTCACTAGAAAGCATTTTAAAGCATCAACTTCAAATCTGTTGTCATTCATTACCAAGGTGTACTAATATATTACAATTTATATTAAAAATGAAAACAGATTTTTTTATAAATACTTTGACGATGCATTATCAGTGAATTATTTTGAGTGATTAGGAAAGTAAGATAGAATAAAACAATCGGATTAAAAGGTGTTAGGTGTAAGTAAATAATCAGTAAAACGTAAAAATTATTCAGGATCTGAATCACATGCATTCAGATATAAATGGCTGTATGCTGCCTACGTAGCCACCAACCAGGTTTTAAAGTTCAATCAAAACATAAAAGATAAAATAAAGTTATAAAGTGTATGTTATCTATGTATCTGACAGTATGATAATTAAGGTTGGAATGAAAATAAGACTGAAGTGATAGCATTTTAACTACTAATTAACTACCATGTTAGGTTTTATCTACTACATTCATTTAATGGTCAGGTTTCAAGCTTACTGAAATTTATTTACATTCGATAGTAAACTAATTTATTAATTCAAAAACATTTAGTATAAATTCTTCAGTAACATTTTTCTTCTGTCAAATCCACGTATTACTATTGATTAAAGATCACATCTTTTCAACACGGATTATTGTATTGCCTAAGTAACAAAACCTGAAACTGCATAAAAAATCATTACATAATATGCAACCGAGAGGTTGATAGTGTTCAACTGTAAAATATATAGCAAATTTTGGATGTTATTCTATACCACCATATCAATTGCAAAATTACAGAATTGCAGTTTTCGCATTTCGAATAGGCGACAATCAGCGATGTGAACATTTTGTCATATTTCTTTGGTTAATCCTTGTGTATTACGAACTTTTTGCATTAAAACTCTATAAACTGTCAGTAATAGTTTAAAGGCAACTTGCAAAGTGTGATTGAAAGCTTTCTTCAATTTTCTCGTTTTTCAAAATGGAAAAAAATTTGCTCATACACATTTTGCCTACTAATAAGTAATATAAAATAATATTTAAAATTTGACGCATATAACATGGATAATGTCATCTCCCTAATAATGGGTAAGAAGCTGACATCACAATAGTCATCAAAATAATCAATGATCAAATTTCATCTCGGTTTTCATATTTCACTGAACCTATTGTTACTGACAGGTTGAAACCAAAATTATGTATTCAAAAGATATACTGCTCAATTTATCATTATCCTAGTAAATTTAGTCTCAAATGTTGACTTACACTACATCATCATTCGTAGTTTATAGTCACTAATCACTTTCTTATACATAAAACAACGTTATTATGTTAATTCGCCTACTTCACAAATATGTTTCTTCATTCTTCAAACAATCTTGTCAGTACTACTCTTTGTCATTCTACTAATTCATCCACTTCATATTTATGATTACATAACCTTTGAACACGTTCCTCATTATCTAGAATGATTGCCTTGAAGTGTCGTAGAGGGTCTCTTCCAAGATCTTCATATTATTTAACACAAAAATATGCGATTGTTTCAAATACGTGTTTGTATTATTTCCATAATTATTCTAATTCTTCATGCTTTACATGACACAAAGTAAGTACATTGATCGTTTTAGTAATGATTATGTGTATTACTATTTAGATTAGAAATCAGTTGATGCAAAACTGCGGTTTAAATGAATTCAGCTTCTTCAGCTCCATTAAATTTTTTTTCTTTATCTAATCGCCTTTTACTGTACTCGTAAGTTAAAACAATAATTATGTGTTAAAATTCACTTTATAATATAAAATGTATATAAGAATGTCATTAAAAAAATAAAACCACAATTTTAGTGAATTAATGGAAAACATCAAAGACTTTTTTACTAGGTCAATTTCTTTAATAATTTTTCTTTATGATGTAGTTTTATTTTCAATCTGAATAGTTCATATAAACAGTAAAATGAATGTTGATTTCAGTAAGTAGAACGTTAGCAACACATAACTAACATAACTTAATGTACCGAACAGAAAACATCAAAAGTCAGACCAATTACCAACAAGTTATTACAATGACAAGGCGCATAAATTAATCGTCGAGGTGGTTATTATGAGTAATTTCTATATGGGAAATATTGTTACCTGTTTACAAAATGTCCGGTTATCACAAAAAAACTCTCACTTTGTAGGTGTGAAAGTATAATAGAGATAAAAGAAAAAAAACACTTATTGGTAAGTAGTTGGTTTGATAAAAGTGTCCGGAATCGTTGTAGACTTTTGTCATTTGGAACATATATACTGAAATAAGACTCTTTAAAAATATCTAGTGTAAGAAATCGTTCACAATTTTTACAATAATTCAGAAGTATGCATTCTTCAAGTCGGAGGTGCAGAGGGTTAAGCATTCACCAACTTGAAGGCTCTGAGTTGGATCCTGTAATTTACTTACTTACGAGGATCATCATGTTTATGACCTTTCAGTAAAACTATATTTATGTTGCGCGTTCTGCGTAACGTCAATTCATTTAATCTGTTTTATAAATCTCTAGCGTGTTATCAGTGTGTTCCAAGCAGGGCTTAAACTTAGTGAATTACACTATGAACTAAATAACGCCATCTCTGGTTAATGTTGTACTGAACTTCGAATGTCTTCAAGCTAAAGGTTTTGTTCCACTGATAATCCTGAAATGTAAACCTACCACAGGTCATCTTTTGCTGGGTAAATATTTCCAAGTACTGCCTACTTAAAGTCCGAATAATCACATAATCGTATTTTATAAGAAATAACAACAGTCGCATTACTTAATAAACTTAATAATTATGACCATTTTGTGCATGTGGTTTTCAACTGTATAAATTAATTTCAGTCAAGGCACTGTATATGCCGTGGTTACCCCCTAACATGATAATCTTTGTACCGCATACTTCTTTGTTAGTACTTGTACTAAGTTTTAGACTGTACTGTATTATTAAACTTTGGCACGTGGTATGATTTATAACGTTGTATTCTTCGGATTCAAATATACATCTGTCGCATCTTCGTTCCGGACATCTTGGTCACCAAGCACTTCGAGATCGTCGTGTGTACATGAGTCATGGGGATTAACGAAAGTGGAATTAATGATAATATATATGTAAAACGTGTTAATAGCAGCTATTGACAGGCAGAGATCTAAAAACCACAGCACACAACGTTAATCAGGAACTTCACGCAAAGTGAGAACACAGAGTAACAGCCACAGGTCTTTATTATTTAAAAATTAAACTACGCGGTTCTAGTACAAAAGGAGAGGTTATTTATAAGATAGTCTCATATATCATCTTGCAAGTTCATTTTGCACATGGCTCGCTCTTCTTCTTCCAACACATCTATCCTTGATCGCCCTGCAATACAAAGAGAACAGATTCACGTTTATAACATCGTACATAGTAATTTCAACATTGTTACATATATAGTTGTTGAACTTAGCGCTGTTACGAATCCAGGGGTTCACCCATAACTCAGCAACACTTAACGTAGTAGCTTTATCTTACAAGTTTCTCTGTGCTCCTTATGTGGATATACTATTTTTCTTCACATGCCTTCGCAATTATTTTAACGTAGTGGTTTATAAATAAACCGATCTGTATCTGATCCCTTTTGGTATTAAACGTTTGTGCTAGCTTTTAATATCAGCCATTCACTTGCCGATGCAGACTTTTTAATAGTTAGTCTGATGTTTGTAATACTTAATACAAATCTAGCAAAATTGCCTCTTATATGTTCGAAGTCATACACCCTACCTGGACCTAATGAAAGTGAGAAATTTATGAAAATTCACATCCCACTGATTGTTTTCAATGTTTAAAGTTAAAAAAACCAAAATTGCGGCTTCGAGCCTGACGGTAAGTGATTCGAAACAAATCACCTAAAAAGTTCTATAGGTTCAACGAGAAACCACTGAGACTATTTCCCCACCAGTCACAAAAGTATTTAAATATTACCTAACAAACTATCAGAGTCAAGCATAAACGTAAACAGGACAGAGTTACAGTAAGAGAGACGTAACTCCATTCGATTCACGAAAACACCACAGCAATAGTGGTAGACAAGATCCACGAATGTAAAGAAAGGGGAATAATAATATTCCCCGTAAACTACTGTTTACACAACTGTTAGCGAGATATCTCGAAAAAATGGCATGTATGAAATATTTGACTGCGGCCTAAAGTGGAAGTAACAGAAGCTGCTACTTCCTTTAGTTTATGACAGTCTAAACAAATACATTCTCATTAAGCATTCACAACTCTTGGTATTTTATTGGAAAATATTAGTTTTTACATAACTGTAATGCATTTATTACAGACTGGTCCAGTCTAAGGAAAAAATACCGGGCACCTTGTACGAGAAATGGCTAGCCAACGTAATGGTAACAGTTGCCGTGGTTTAACATGTAAATCAACCAACGAAATACTACTCAAAATCGGAATTATAATTGTTATACCTTCTAGGGACTCTTAGAGGGATACAAAAACAACGATTGCACGCCACGGCTACAACGTGCTGTTGGTAATTTCTCAACGCACTGCCAACAGTAATATGTTGGCATAAGAAAAGTCTAATGTGAGGGAAGTAAGAATGCGGTGAATTATAGGGGCTACGCTTACATTAGACTAAACGATAAAATCAGGGCTCTCTGCTGAAACTCCCGCATCAGAAAGTTACGAAGATGCAACCTCAATATATGTATCGTGAACAGTATCCCTTAAAATAGAGAACTGCTGACAGTTACTTAACATAAAAATTCAACTCTGCCGAGGTGGAGGAATTTAGGTGAGTCTAATCTTACTAGGCCGATGTGAGGATAGTTTCAACTACAAAACGCCAGAAATTCTTTCATCTCAACACTGAGAATGTTTATGAAGATTTGTGATGTACAGCCTATAAAATAAAACAAGAAACTCCCAAACACCTCTTTTCTCCCTTAAATGGAGCGCGAAGACGTAAGACTATACACTAACTATTTATGAAGATGTTTTAACATTCATGCTAGTAAAGCTAGTCATTGATGGACCAATTGGAAACCTGATTCCACTGCGGGAAGATTTAAGCCCATCAAATCACACTCCTTGGACTATTACATGAACCTAATGTATAAAACTTTAAGAATGTGAGGAAACGCCATCCATGCTAATAATAGAACTACCAACCTTTATCACAAACTATCATACATCATAGTTTATCCCATCTGTAAGGCAAGATAGTCCACCAGGTGACCAAATGTCCCTATAGTAGTCCCTGTCATCAAAACCGAAGCCTGAAGACTATCGCTCAGTACGTTTAACTAGTGTATCTGTCAAGATTTTGGACAGATATATCTGTGGTTAATTATCGACTTACATTGATGTTAGTTCAAAATCATCCCCAAACCAGTGCAATATTAAGACAGGCTATTCAAACCCTACAAGTTTGTATATAGAATGAAATCTAATGTTCCTTGGAAAACCAGAAGATCCCTTTGCAAGTGGTCACCTTTGACCTAAGTGAGGCTGTTAATAAGGTTTTCCACACCATGCTTCTATCCAAGCTACACAATCGAATTTAAAGGAATTTTACTTTTCTGGTTAGCTGAATTTTTATTTAAGCGAAAACAGTACGAGTAGGATGAAATTTAACTGACCAGGGAGAGAAGAGTGGGTTTATTAGCATTCAACTTCAAGAAGTTATGATTGTGCGGGATATTCGTCAATAATTAGAAAAAACGAGGCTAAACGTTTATATTATACAGAATCAGCCACTGTTTGCCACATTTACCCCAGTTTGTGTGTAGAAAAGGCGTTTGTAGTTAACTTGCCGTAACTATAGTCAGTGATTTCGCTTCCTCTGCCCTTTTCCTTTTAAACGTGTCAGATTTCTTTGTATCTCGATTTTTCTGCTTATTATATTTACAATGATTTTTTGCCTTTTATTATATTTAATGTGTTTTTATAATGCAATCTTTGTTTTTCAACATAGTCTTATTGTTTTCCTACATTTTCCACCAAAACATTTGAGCGATTGTCAATCTAGCGTTCCGTATGATGATGTTTATCGCACCGCCATAAGCAATTATTATTATCATCGTCAATATGGTTTTTGATTTTTTAAATAATTAGACTTACTTTCCACCACTTTATTCACTGTCAGCAAAACAGTTAGTACACATCTCTCGGTTACAACATTAATACATGTCCTATTCACAGATATTCATGCCCCTCAGTTTCAGAAAGCAAACAGCAAGTATTATGCGTCTTCATAAGGATCTTCACTCCCCTACCATCCAGCCACTGATCTTAAGATACGACTAATTAACTAATTAGGTCAATTAAACTTTGAATTTTTATTCACGGACTCTCGTAAATTGTGAACCTTCTCTTTCTGTCACACCAATGTAGTTATTCCCTGATTAGTTATGTCAACATACACTTCATATCAGATATGTTTTTGCAAATATAACTTGATTGTTCGCCTAACTATAGGACTAAACAACAGTGTCGGAACAATGGCATTCGAGAAGCAATTCTCAAGGTCGCGACGGACGATTAGAATATGGCGGGATAGTTGTATGAAGTAGGGATACTTGTGCTGGCAAACATTCCTCGAAATTTAGGTAACATTGTGATAAAGACCCATCTCTGAATTATGCGAATGCTGACCAGAACATTTTTTTATAGTTTTCAACGTAAAGGAGTTGAAGTTAGATATAGAAAGAAACGCAATAATTATATATTTTGATGTCGTGTACTCTGCTGTAAAATCAATTTAAAACCGAACCATTACTTAGCAAATCATAACTTGTGTTAAGGTCGATTTTATGTTTAGTGATGTTGGCCGGAAGAAGTATCAGTAACGACTTCATGAGTATTATGCTGCCCATGTTAGTGAGGTGGCATCTATTCAGTGGTACGAAGACTGCACAAATATATTTCCTGAAATAATGTTAAGTGCTATAATCTCGATTGACGTCGCAAACCAAGTAGTTGGAAAATGTAAGGGGGTCTCAAAGCCCGTTTCTGACCATGTTGTTTTACGTAAACATATACCATATAGTCATTTGAGTCTCCAAAGTTATTTCTTCGAGTTTAAGGACATAATTAAACAGCTCTGCTAGATCTATTAATACTGTAAACTTAGTATCCCTCCTGTAATTTGTATCTATAACCATTATTAGTATAAGCCTACCTTTAACATATTCCGTTTTCTCACTGACTAAAGTTGATTTGAGGTCATTCTTAAGGTGCCACTGTAGTTTAATACTACCATCACACCTTGCACAAATCAAAGCACATGGTGACGGTAAGACCGTAAGTGGTACGTCTACATATACCAGGAGATAATCAGTCGTGACACACAGACATTTCGTCGCCGATTTGGTTTCTACACGTAAGCGGCTCTGGAGGATCCTAGTGCACTTTTGCTCGTGGTTGTTTTGCTTAGTCTTCTGCCCTGCGGACTGTCCCCATTTTATTCCAGGAACGTTTCCTTTAGGTGCCGATTAAATACTTACGAACAACATCGAACCTGCCACCCTACACTTTTGGGACTTTACAGCGGCAAGAATGCATAACATGCCAGACCTAACTACCATCTCATGGTTCTGTTTACCGTGTTGTCCTTGTTTAACATTCGCCATATCTTATTCCTACTATATGCTTTCATTTTTAAACATAAGTGCATTTGGTGTTCTTACTAAATCGTCGGTCCACTTCTCATCTTGTTCTGTACTGCAGACCCCCATATCCTTCCCAGTGCATAACGCACCTTCAAGCTAAACGTTACAAGAGAGGTGGTCGTGATGGAGGAACAGGAAGACAATGAGAAGCCCAGGAAACCTACAACACATGATGAGAGAGGCGCAGCAGACCTAGAGCGCGTTACCGACTACGTTGAGGAAAAAGAACTTAGTGTTGGTCTAGACGCGATCAAGGCAGTGTCGGATACAGCTGGTGACGCCGTTGCTGCCGACAAAGCTCAGAAGCAGAAACAAATGCTGAAGATAAAAGTCAAAAATGAAGATGTGTCGCTCATTGTATGTCTAATGTGTTTCTACGTGTCTTATCTGTCAATATTTGGATTCAACCCAGTTAACCTTCAGTTACTTAAACAATTTATGACATTTATAAGCTTGTAGGTATAATCATCCTACTTATGCTGCGTCCCTTAAATTTCTTATGCTAAAGTCATCCAGTAGTTTTGTCCGGTCGGCATTCGGTATTAAAACGTGGGGCCAGTGGGCTTGACACCATTTTCAAATAATATGCATCCTAATATTCATGCTATTTGGCTCCAAAGAAAATTGATACTGTGACTTCAATTGATATTCCCGATTGGATTATAACACGAATAATTCCAAGTGTTTATCTCAGAAATATTTCTAGTTCAGTTTGCACTTTCATGTTGTTTAGGTGTTGTTGCATACATTTAAAGTACGGGTAGATAACACGTAAGAGCAACTAAATTAAACGTTTTGCTCTAAAAACTAATTACACATATGAAAATGTACATTCATTACTTATCTGCACAAGATATTCTTAATTGTTATAGGAAGTATATAAGCTTATGATAAATCTTACTTTCGTAAATATGTACATCAAAAGGCTAAGTGATGCTGAATAAAAGAACAGACATTTGTGATGCTATACTGACTAGTTCTGTTATATAAATACTTTAGGTGAACAACAGCGCCCTGCTTACGTACAAAAAATACAAGCCAGATTCTGACAGTTCTTGTAGCAATCTCCAGACCATTATAATTCCGCTTCTGATTTCCACCGCATACTTGGACAGCTAGTACTTCAGCATCTTTAAGACAGTTATTATTCCAGAAAACGCCTACTCACGGCTTATAGTTTTTCTTTATCGAGTATCCAACTCGTAACTCAGTCACTGCTTACTTATTGACACCATTGCACAATGTGCTAAAATATCATTATTTTTCGCGACCTAAATTTGGTTTACATGTATTATGTACTCCAGATAGTCATGTGCATGATCATATAGTGCTAGACGCTAGAAAAGCCGACACTTACCCACGAAGTCTGAAACTTTTTGTTTAAAATATGCAGGAATATTTAGATTCAGCTATTGAGATCTTCAGTCCTGGTGATATGGCTTATGACTAACCACAAAGACACTGTACGCAGTCCCCACCTAAATTCCAAATATACGCCTACAGTCCTAGCTCCCTTCTGTTTATTATCCTATTGTGCTTTGCAAAACTGCAGCGACTTCTACCAATCCGACTTTGTTGGAATAACTGCTTTGCAAAAATTGTCCACGAAAAAAAATTACGGCAAGTCTTCGAATATAGTGACGTAGTCTGTAACTTAATTGAATGAGCTTGATTGCCAGAGCAGTTTATCGAGTTTTAACCCCACGTTTACAACAAAAATCTGCTTTTCCTTTCAGTGTCAGGAACTAGAGGTTAGCAAATTGACGGCGGAACGACACCTGAAAGAACATCAGGGAAACGTTTTCGAGACACTAGTCGCGTTGTGCAAATAGCTGTGACTGAACATTTGTGTAACCTATCATAATTAGATGCAAGGATTATTATAAGTAACAGTCAATAAATTCAAAGAAAGTCATATTTTATTATATACATGTACATCTGCGAAAATGAGAATTATTTATGTACAATAAAAAAGAGAAGTTACTCAATTAACAGACTCATGTGCTCTTTTTTGTAAAGTTGACAACATCGGGGATTTGGGCACGGTTGGCGGTTTGCGTGTAGGGGATCTGATTGTTTTATAGCGTCTTATCGGTTCAGGTTTGTGGACAGATTCCTTGCGAATCTGTCTTATTTCATTTGCCTCATCTTTCATTCTCTTAAGTCTATTAAGTTCTAATTGTTGCTGAAGGATATCTCTTCTTTTTTGGGCTTCATCATCATATTTTGATCGTGATGCCGCACGGCTCGTGGTGGCTAATTCTGGGGAGACAGCAATTACAGGAGAACGCTCGGGAAGAGTTGGGATAAAGGGTGGTTTATGAATAACTAACGGGGATTTGGTTCTCGCCCTTGTTACTGTGGGCTTAATGGTTGTATTAGCCTAAGATATTAAAGTAAAGAGCACGACCATATATTTAAATGGAACAATGTGTTACGCACTTTCAAACTTACTCAACTTTAGAGAGGTTCACTATCATTTATCAGTACTCTGATAAACTGTTTAAAATGCTTATCTGATTAACCTTCTAAAATCATAATCCTAAAACAGGTTACTCACTATCACTTGTTTATACAACAATCAAACCACTTACCTGCATGTAACAGATAATTTACTTCCTTTCACAAATACCTCAGATCATAGTAATGTATGGTTTAGACGCCTACATATGTAGAGTAGATGATAAGGTTGCAAAGTCAATGTAATACTAAGTGTTCTCCCTAAAAAACAAGCTGTGTAACCGATTTGTGAATATGATAATTCACCACACACCAAATGAATACAACTATATATATGTCCAAAAAATAGTTCCTTTGTTCTCTTCACTAGGTAGAAATAAAATTTTTATAGAGGAGTGGTTACTTCTCTGGAATTCATGCTAGTAAAGAACTATATGTAAAGAAAGAGAACCTGGGACGTAAACTACGACTCTTTTTTGAGAAGTGAGAAATGCTTATCCTATTAGTTAAAATTGTCAAACACTAGGGTCTGAGCGAATTCACTAAGAAACACTTCACTTTTTTTTTACCTATTAGTTTCTAAGGGTCTACGTCCAAGTCAAATTTTCGTTATGCGTCATAGATCACTTTTAAGCTGCTGTATTTTTTTTTTTATCTTAGATAAGCACGAGCATCCTTAGGGTGGTCCAGTGATTTATTTGATTGTCAAGATAAGATGGAAACATGTTAAAAATGTAGCCATTGCATCTGGTACATAGACTTCAATGAACCTGTAGAATCATTTCAATAACTAATTTATTGAATAACAGAATACAATTAAGATTCGACTTCAAATATAAAATGGTAGTATTTGTTCATGTAGAATGAAATCGAGGAATCAAACTAACCTCTCTCCTACTTTTGTGAAGTGCTATTCTTTCTTCAGTATATAAGTGGAAAGGGACCGGATGCACTGGAGAACGGACAACTCGTGGAGGTAAACTATCAGGTGGTCCAACTCGCATAGGCTGTGCTTTGAATGAATTTGCAAGCAACTTGGCATGTAACTCCGCCTTTGCAACACGCTCTTCTTTGCGTTTTATTAAAGATAATTCTCGATCTTCAAAACTAAATGGCTTTGGATGAGTGCAATTCTGTGTGAAATAAACACAAAGCATACTCAATTATAAATGGTAAATTAGAGACTTTGCACCCGAATACAAGCAAACAATACGAAGTCACTGCTGACTAAAATCGCCACAATTTAAATAACCATCCTTGGAATATGTTATAAGATACGGCGAAATACTATTAAGTAGACTTGGTCATTAATTAGCGTCCAGATGCTTTACGATTGGGCACCAGGGAAGTGGCTTTGGAGATGATTAGACCTCCACTATCAAAGTTGAGATCCCAACGAATTCAAATTTTCAGGTAAACAAATCACCAGATAAGCTTAATTAATCCACTTATATTAGTCAGCTTGGCATCAGAGTAAATCGTAGTTCAAACATCTTCAAACAATCACTGTATGCAACAAACGATGCTGCTAGCATTACCCATACATCTTATCAAAGGGTTTACGTATAGAGACAGTTGCCTTTTACGACTTGGTGTCTTCTCGTCTTCTTAAAGTGATGACTAGACAAATGGTTGTCAGGACATATTTGGAATAGATGCTTCATACTAACCTTATTGGTTGTCGAAATGCCATAACGCTATCCAAATATTTGTTTGTTTTTATCTACACATGCACCGAGGCCATTATTTATCTTGCAACTTATGGTCTGCCTATTAAAATATATTTTAACAGTTTTAATTTTTAATACAGTTTGAATTGCAGTCGGATGGTATGAAAGAAGAATCAGCATTAACATACGTCATATTTCGGTTCAATCGACACGGCTAAGATCCGGTCATAGTGGCACTGGCGTATTTACTTTTTATATTGTTATAGATCTTAAGTTCCATAAACGTTTCGCGCATACAGCTTTATTTCGCCCTGTCGTATTCTATTATCATGTTATTCTCGTAAATTTGACTTCGCCTTGTTAATACGATATGGCAATTTGGATCTATGGGTACAGGTGCCGGGCTGTTTATGATTGATTTACTGGTCATGATGTTCTCATATTGGTAATTGAAACGGATAAGCAGAAATCTCATATTAGCTCCTTGCTACGTAAAACAACTTTACTGAAGTTCGCAGGAGCCAAATCCACTTTAATTTTACCACTCTTATTACTTTTTCTTAATCCAAACTTATCAAAGAAACCGAATTCTAGGAGTGAAATACGAATTGAGGCACACAGTAGTATAAATTAATTAAAGACAATTAAAGTAAAAATATTCGTAAGCATTGTTCATAAAGTCTTGGGACACTAATCATAACTACTACTCTAAATTGTAAGATGCACACTACAGGTATGTTTTATCAATAAAATTCAGTGCACAGGAAGTGGATATCGTAAAATACAAAGGTGAAATGAAATAGATAAAATAACTAACAGCAGCATTACTATACAAAAGACTTCGATATTGAGTATTTCGAAAAGTCGGAATAAATGCGTGAAATCATAACTAAACTCAAGATATAAGGGATAGAGAATAATTGCATCTGTGCCACTGCAATTGACTGAGTCGCGTCATTCAAAGTCTTCAGGTACTGACCACGATTTGTGTGTGGACCATAACTAAGTAGTCAGCACATGATAACAATACATAGATCAATGGTAACGGACTTGATAGATCAGTGTCTACTTCTCGTAACATTATCGCACAATTACAACAGCCAGCATTGTGTCAAAATAGGCTGCGGCCGGAGTCCTGTACTAACTACCTAAGTCGCATCTAAGGACTCTTCGCTTTCGCTTAATATTCTACTATAAATCACCACTGCCCACTCGGTTATTCTATTATACACAACCGATGTCTCTGTAGTGAGCCGTGAGAAGTAATCTAAAAGATCGTGTATCTGAGTAGTTGCAGGTGCTGGTGGTATTTTGTTAAAAGAGAATAATCTACGCATAATAATATCAAAATCAGCTTACACCGAATTGGACCATCTTTAGACCCGTCATGAAGAAGGTCTGGCCACAAAAGGCCATGCTAACAACCCCTTCAGTAAGAGAGGTCCTGTTCCTTGCTTATGAAATCTAGTCTCTCTGAACTGAGGATTTTCAGCCTCTTTCTATGTTCGACCACCACTGTCTTCGAAGAAATGCTGTCATCCAGTGGAAACATCATGTAGCTGCTACCTTGACGTGGTGGTTGGGCTTGCCTATCGTGATGACCCAACCGAGCTATATTGGCTGGAACGCTTGTTCCTCTAGGTCCTATCATGCCAAGCAGGTCTGTTGGAGAGTGATAAAACTAAAGGCAGCAACCTAAGATCTGAGGGCGAAGTCGTACTGTTGGCTGCAGCGGGGTGACAACAGTAAGGTGTTTCCCTCGGATAACCAGCATTTGCAGCGATGCTGCCTTCTCACAAAGGAAGAAAGGGGTTAGAAAAGGTCGACCCTAAAAATGACACACCTCACCTTACTCCACGGATTTCCGTCTCCGGCAGTAAGGCCTTTTAAAGAACGGAGCTAACACTTCGAAAACATCGCATAACAAGGTCGTGCGTGATCGGCCTCAAGCAGTTGCCCCTTGGGCTCTGCGATCGCGCTTCCAGGTCACTATGGCCAATACTAATCCAGTTTCCTTTTCAGGTACCTCAGGAAGTAATATCCTTCCATGGTGTGAGCATCCAGGAAGTGAAAACCGCCCTCATACCTCTGACAGCACAAGATATCATTTCGCTCGAGGTCGAATCCAACCCTCAACTCTCAATAACTCCCCTACTCCCACGATTAACCCGTCTAGTCTAACTTTATCACCTCACGCCTCTAATGCTAATGGTTTGAGTTCACGAAACGTTATTCCTGGTCTCCTGAAACCTCGCACTAAACTACATATCGGAGCATTTAACGTTCGAACCTTAGGCCAAATAGGACAACAAGCCTCTCTAGCTATGACCCTAGATTCTCGTTCCATCGATGTCTGCTGCGTCTCCGAAACGCGTATACAGGATCCAAGTACAATCATTCGCTTGACCTCACCTTGTGAAGATAAAGAACCGGTCCGGTTCACCCTTCGTGTTTCCGGAGACCCCACTGCTACCACTCATGGCCTTGCTGGTGTAGGTATAGCACTAAGTTCAAAAGCTGAACGGACTCTCCTTGACTAGATTCTCATAGATAGTCACTTATGAGCTGTCCGTCTAAACGGGACAGTAAGAACTCGGACACACGCCGTTGCCTCTTTGTTGTCTCTGCCTATGCTCCTACTGATTGCAGCTCAAATGAAGTAAAAGATGAATTTTACAGAAAGCTTTCCAACCTCCTTCGAAAAGCTAAGCGTACTGATGTAGTGATTATGGCTGGTGACTTTAATGCCCAAGTAGGTGGATTAGACGAAACCGAAAGACACCTAGGTGGGTCCTATGGTGTCGAGGCCCAACGAACAGATAATGGCGACCGTTTATTACAACTGTGCTCAGATAACCGTCTATTTCTCGCAAGCACTAACTTTAAACATAAAGAAAGACATAAGTTGACATGGCGGCCCCCACAGTCAACTCAACGTTAGACTCAAATAGACCACATTGCTATTAGCCACCGTTGGAGAGGCTCGATAGAAGACTGCCGCTCATTTTGGAGCACATGTTTAGACTCAGACCACGCTTTAATACGAGCGCGTATTAGTCTGCGTCTCACTGGACGTAAAGGACCCACGGCAAAGATCCCCATAAGAGTCCAACTTATTGATGAAAAAGTCAAGAATATATTTCAGGAACAACTTACAAACCAATTAGTCAACTGTATAAACGACACCCACCCCGAGTCAGCTTGGAATGATATCCGAAAAGCTGTCGAAACAGCAGTAATATCTACTAGCAAACTAAACCAAAAAGTTAGGAAAACTCAGTGGATTTCAGCTGCGTCTACTGAACTGATAGATGCTCGTCAACACATCCCGTCTAGTTCTAAATACGATGAGGAGCGAAGGCAACTTAAACACAAACTGGTTAAAAGCTTACGCAATGATCGTGAGCAGTGGTGGGTGGCGAAAGCTAAAGAGATAGAAAAGGCAGTGGCAATAGGCAACAGTAGGCAACTGTTCAGACTTATCAAGGAAACGGGTATCAGAAATCCAACTGTAAGTGAAACTATCTCAGAAAAAGATGGGAGCATTATTCAGTGTCAATTCAGAAGGTTGGACCGATGGGTAGAACACCGTAGGGAACAGTTCAATTGGCCCTCGGCCTCATCCCAGTTGCCTACCATTCCCAAACAATCTGAATGGCAAATTAATATTGGTCCCCCAAGTCTTAGTGAGGTTGAGAAGGCTATAGGGAACCTAAAGCGAGGGAGAGCAGAAGGACTTGATAGGTTAACCCCTGATTTATTTAAGGATGGTGGTCTAGTTTTAGCAGCGAGATTAACCGAGATCCTGTCTAGAATCTGGGAATTGGGCGTAATCCCATCTGACTGGTCTCAAACGCTAATCGTCCCAATCTATAAGAAAGGACAGAAGTCCTCCTGTAAAAATTACCGAGAAATCAGCTTAACGAATATAGTGTCCAAAATATTGGCTTCAATCATACTTCGACGTCTAACTAAAGCTCGTGAAGAGCAAACTCGAGAAAACCAAGGTGGTTTCAGATCTGTATAGACCAAATATTCACACTTCGGCAGGTTCTGGAACATAGACACACCTTTAGACACCCAACAATAGTTGTATTCCTTGACCTTAAGGCGGTATTTGACTCTATCGATCGTAAGGTTATGTGGCAATGTCTGTCATTAAAAGGCGTACCAGAGAAGTACATTAACCTTATACAAGCTCTCTACTCGAACACCACATGTCGAGTAAGAGCTTATGGCGGATTGTCATCAGAACTGATTACCTCCAGTGGTGTTCGTCAAGGTTGTCCGCTTTCCCTATTTTTATTTAATTTTATCATTGACATATTTTTAGAGTTGACATTTTCATCGTCTGACTTCAGCGGGGTTGACCTCCTTCCAGGAGATAAACTTGTTGACTTAGAATATGCAGATGATATAGTTCTCTTAGGCGAAGATGCTGATAAAATGCAGAATCTACCGACTACCTTAAACATGAATGTAAGGATGTTTGGGATGAGATTCTCTCCACCCAAATGCAAAATGTTACTTCAGGATTGGCTTGATTCGACACCGAAGTTAGTGATAGGGAGTGAAGCAGTCGAATGTGTTGACCGCTTCACTTATCTTGGCAGCCTCATCAGTCCTGACGGTCTGGTGTCTGCTGAAGTCTCTGCGCGTATACATAAGGCCCGATTAGCTTTTGGGAATTTGCGTCATCTGTGACGTAGGCGAGACGTCCGACTACTGACCAAACGACGCGTCTACTGCGCAGTAGTTCGATCCGTCTTACTTTATGGATGTGAAACATGGCCATTAAGGATAGAGGATATTCGTAGGCTCCTAGTATTCGATCATAGATGTCTTCGAAACATTGCTCGTGTTTGCTGGGACCAACGAGTAAGCAATACGTGGGTTAGGAATAGAGTACTAGGTGGATACGGTAAGCCTATTGATGAAGTAGTAAATCTCCATCAGCTAAGGTGGTTAGGACATGTGTTACGTATGCCTGACCACCGTCTACCTCGACGAGCAATGCTG
The DNA here is from genome assembly GCA_034768735.1 of Schistosoma mekongi. NCBI lineage: Eukaryota > Metazoa > Platyhelminthes > Trematoda > Strigeidida > Schistosomatidae > Schistosoma > Schistosoma mekongi. Next base: position 57,778,555 of record CM068305.1, on the reverse strand, counting down.
TCTGGTGTAGGAGTAGGCTGGAAGAAAGCTAGGGACGGCCAAACCAAAACATAGCATCAGTCCATGAAGTCATTAACAGTTGAGCTGAGCCATGTTAATAGGTGCAGACTACTTGGTTGGGGTCGGCGTGACGCTCGTAATAAATGGTTAGATACCTTGGGTGATATGGCTCAAAATCGTTGGCAATGGCGCAGGTGCATCCACTCCTTGTCTTCCTCCAAATTCTGAGCTTCTGAACCTATCATAGTTTTCTCTTTACTGAATCATATTTTCTTAAGTCTTATCACCAATCTCTATTCCCTTCCATTAATACTAACTCTGTTACTACCTCCCCTACTCTGGGATTTGATCCGACAATTTAATCTCTATCGGCTAATTGAGGCATGGCAACTTGAACTGACGTACGCATGTACCAAGTTCTACGTTGTAACTGTCTGTCTGTCGGGTGCAGTGATGACAACTTTATTGGCGTCACCATCCTAGAATACCAGCTTTGGTGGCTTGGTCACGTTTTACAAATGTCATATCAGCGTCTTCCATACCAGGCATTATTTGCAGATGGTGGGAAGAAGCAGGGTTGATCAGCTTATGATATGATGTAGTGGAATGGAAGAAAGCTGTATAGAACCGGCATTTACCGGTTTATCGCCACTTTCTGGATGAGGTTCTAAAGATGATGCAAATCAGTGGCTTGAGACCTTATCAGACACGACACAGAATAGAAGCCAGTGGCGATCTTGCTACAGTTCTTTATTACAATCTACGTGTGATGACTACTCCTAACAGGAAGGAAATCTCGTTACTTGTGTTTCTATCTGAACTGTACTTCCTGCCTTGTGGTCCTCTTGTTCTTCTACTAAGTCTTAGATTTTCCCCTTGACTGCTCTCTTCTTATCTTTTTATGTTACTTTTGTACTTCAGTGGTGCACAATTTTGGTGCTATTTTGTACCAAATTTTGTATTTAAATAATAATAAACTGATACTTTAAATATATAAATGAGTGTGTTCTTATGTAACTCTAAATTCATATTGCACGTTATTCAACATAATTAACTTAGATGCGACAATCATATGTACATTTCATTTTATTATTTTGAAACCAACATTAACTAAATGCAAACATATTAGAGAAAAGTGCACTAGCTAAAAAAATTCAGATTTTTGAAAAACATTAAGATTTACCTCTTTGTTAGAAGTACTTTCCGAAAAATCACAAGAGCGTGATGTCACAGAGTCCCCTTTAGTACGCATCATCCTATTCCTCGGAGTCTGAAAACCAGGTAACGAATTACAGTAAGCGAATAAATAAGGGATTGGTAATGAAGCTAAGTAACTAAGGCTTAATTATCAATACCATTTTCGTTTTATGGGGTTAGCAGAAAATTTACAGCATTAAAAAAATCGAAAATCGGATTCTTAACTTAGTAGTCATTCAGATTCGATCTATTCTGATTGTTTTGTATGCCAATTTTGATTTAACTACCAGACTTGGTCGATTTATATTTATGTGGGTGCCATGATGCCCCAAGAAGCGAAAGAAGCAAACTAAGCAAAGGAATGAAAATCAGTCCTGCTAGCTTTAATGTATTTGCTAAACTGTTTATAGAAATTATTATTTGCATCTAAATAATCGGCAATTCACGCACCTGACCAAACCTTAACGGATTCGGAGGCTATCAGTGAGTGTTTTTTTCGCAGTAGTCCTATACTTGAAACCTGTAAACAGAAGGTGAGTCATGACAAGCTAGATGGAAGATAGTAAAAGGTATAGAACTCATTCAAAAAACATAAGCACCGTATGCTTGCGAAGCGATGTAAAACCACAGTAATTTGCCACTCAATACATCAGACACCGATCCACCAAGGGTGATGAGACTTTCGAGATAAGTGGAGCAATCAACGCATTCAATTACTTCACTCCCTAAAACTAATTTAGGAGAAGAAGCAGGCCAGTCCTGGAATAACATTTTGCATTTGGAAGGGGAGAAGTGCATCCTGAATATGCTTGTATTGTTGCTCAAGGTCTCAGGAGACTGCATATTGTCACAGTCTTTGCGAATAGGACTATATCGACTGTGTATTCTAATTCGACGAGAGGACTTCCTAGAAGGAGGGTAATTTCTGAGGAGTTAAAAGAAGTGAGTGGGATTTCTAAGAGTACATCCATGACGAAATTAAATGAGAAGGGGATAAGGTGCAACCCTGACGAACCCCATTTGAAGATAAAATTTCTTGTGACAATTCACCATATGCTCTAAATCAACCGGTGGTGACCGAGTAGAGAGACTTTATAAGGTCTATGTACTTTTGAGGTTGGCCTTTTATTGACAAACACTGCCACAAGACTTCAAGGTCTACGGAGACGGAAGCTGTTTTCAAGTCAAGAAATACAACTATAGTCGGACGTTGGTACATATGTCTGTGTTCGAGGATCTGGCGCAGGGTAATTATTTGATCAATGCAACCTCGTCCAGGTCTGAAACCAGCCTGGTTTTCTCGAGTCTTCTGTTCTCTAGTGTTGGATAAACGCCGAATGTTTACAGAGAGTAATATTTTGGATACTATAATAGTCAAACTGATTCCTCTGTAGTTATTGCAAAAGGATTTCTATCCCCTTTTGTAAACTGGAACGATCAGCGATCGAGACCAGTCAGATGGGATGATGTTCAGTTCCAAGGCGTAGGCTAATATATCAGTCAACCTGCCACATAAGACTGGACGACCACCCTTAAAGGTGTCGGTAGACAACCTATCAGGTCCTGCTGCTTTCCCTCACTTCAAGTTACTTATAACCTTTTCAACCTCACTGAGTTGGGAAAACTTTGCCAGTTTTCCATTCAGGTAGTTTGAGGATAGTACGTAAGCTAAGAGTAAATGAAGGCCAGTTGAACTGTACCTGAAAGTGTTTCGCCCATCGCTCTAGTCTTCTAGAGTGAGGATGAATCACAGACCAATCTTTTTCCATGATAATTTTATTAACCGCTGATTTCTTGAAACAAGTGTCCTTGATAAATCGGAACAGCTGTATACTATTGCTCGTGGCGGCCGATGCTTCCATCGCTTTTGCTTTTGTTGCCCACTTCTGTTCACGATCGTTACACAGACTCTTTGTCAGCCTATATTTCAATTGTCGTCGCACTTCACACTTTCTTTGAGTCCACTGGAATGAGTTTTCAAGTCTCCATCAATTCACTAGAAGTTCTAGAGATCCAATGGTCTTTCACAACCTATGGATTGAAGTTAGATGCAGATAACACTGCTGCGTTTATACCTGCTTTAAAACCGTTTCAAGCTATTTCTGGATGAATTTGTTGGTTGTGAGTAACTAAATGCTTAGCCAAACCACTTCTAAATGCAATCTTGATATTTTCGGTCTCGAATTGATGTCTAAGGGGTTTACCTGATGTGACCTTTCTGCGACTAGCAAAACGCATAGAGGTACGTGCTCCAACTAAGGCGTGATCAGAATCTAAACAGGTGCCCCAGAATGAGCGACAGCCTCTCCAACGATAGCTGATGCCGATGTGGCCGATTTGCGTCCATCGTTGTGTATATGTTGGTGGTCGCTAGGTTAAACAATGTCTGTCTTTATGCTTAAGGTTTGTACTAGCTAAAAACAAACGGTAGTCTGAACACAATTGCATCAAACGATCTCCGTTTTCCGTCCGCTGGGCTGGGATGCTGAGTGACCCACTTAAGTGTTTTTCAGCCTGATTTAGCCTACCGACTTGGACATTATAATCTCCTGCTATAATTACTATGTCTGAGCACTTAGCTTTCTGAAGGAGGCTAGAGAACTCCATATAGAACTCGTCTTTTACTCCATCTGTGCTGCAGTCAGTGTGGGTATAAGCAGAGACGACAAAAAGCATCGATATGTGTCCCTGTCTTTGCAAATTCATACTGTGTCATTTAGACGGACAGCACATAGATGGCTGTCTACAGGAATCCACTCGGGAAGTGCTTGTTCTGCCTACACAGCAAGGTAACGTGAACCTGCTGTAGCTCTGCATTAGTATATTTATATACGTACATTTACAATAGTTTTGAAAATCATTACCAAATAATTGTTGGTGTCAAATGATAATTTTACACGTTCAAAGGCATTTATAAAACAATTACAACTAAATAGCAAAGCAATTAAGACATGAAGGTGAATAAGGTAATTATAATTTTGGAAGTACCCAAATGATAAGTGAATGGGTTGACATATTGTTAGTTACATAATATTCAATGAGAAGTTTCTTCTCACTGCATTCTCATTGGCTAAAAGGTACCTGAAGGTCAGCGGTGTAGTTTAGTTTTACCTTTGTGGTTTTACCGAAAGTTTTATCGAGTGACAAGAAGAAAATCAAGTAGATAATGGGAACTTCGGCAAGATTAACTTGTGCAGCCAGACCAGTCAGAACCAAGATGACAATTCCCGATCATCCGGAGGGATTTTGAGACGAATAATCCGTTCTTATTCTGTTATATTACGAATGGCAAATCATAGATCAAAAGTATCAACGCATTTTTAGAATCGCTCAAGTTTGACTGCATAGATCGATTCTATCTGTTAAAATATGCATACTTTAAAAAAACTGCTAAAATCCTAGGGCTTCAGTTTTATGGTAAAAGAAACCACTGAAGCAAACTTTGTGACGAGTAAAGGATTTAAAATGTTACACTGTCCAAAGGGCCGCCAAACCTGGTGTTGGTATTACCCGCAAAATGTATTTGCAACTTATTAGTAGGAAGTTAAAACAACAAAACTGCCTGCAAACGAAACTGCATATGTGGGAATATCTGAGCCTTCTGGTTAGTAGACCATACTTTTTTCTTATAATGGATCGGCTGATTGAGTTGATACTACTCGTTCAGTCAGTGATGGTCAGAAAACAGAGTGAAGTCTTGTTTTTTTCATAACCTCTAGGTGGTGACCTTAAGAGTCGTTCTTCAATGAGAGTAAACAATCGTTAGTTAGGGTGTCGAATGTTGAAATAAGGTAACCTCAATTTCTACAATAAATTGGAAGAAGCAGATCTTAGCTTCTTATCTTATATCACTAATGAAATTTGGAATACCTTCTACTAGCCTAATGTCTACTCATTGTCCGGGAAAATGTCTGCCAACATCCTCAGTAAGACAGCAGCTTGATATATAGATTAGACTCTAAGGACTCATTCTCATTTACGCAACTCTGTAGAGCTTAAAAACATAAGTATGCGTTATTTCTAGTATTTTAATTACCGGATTGGCTAAATTGCTTGGTTGGTAGTTGGATGTAAACTGTCTGTTTCAGGAATCAAAGACAGAAGCCTTGTCAAGACTGGAATTCAAAAGATGTATCTCACTGAAAAAGCCCAATAAGCATTTTAAACCTGGCTTAATCAGGGTTAGTCATAGTTTTTTTGGACCGTTAGCCACGGAATTCCGTCATTCAATTGGGTTTTTCTCTTCTACGTAAGAAAACAAACGTTATGGCAGTTACTGTCACATTGTACCTACTGCATATAGTGAGCGATACGATATATCCTAAAAATATTCAACCTTATGAACATCATAATCCGACATGATTAATGAGTTTCCTATGCCCCACAGCTTTTAGATATTTTTACAATTACACGGAAACTTTCTATGGCTTGCATGAAGTTTCATGAGATGAATAAGAAAGTCACTACATCAAGTATAGCTTTAATCTTACCGAATATTTTGCTGGCCAAATAATTTATAATATTTTATATATTAATATATATATTCTTAGGACAATCCTTCTGTCACTCTTGGTCGGTATATTAACACCATTGACGAGTTGGGATATTTTAGTCCATTTCAACCCATGAATAATCATTTTGTGTTGGAGAATGAACAGAATAAAGAACCCAGTCGATGCCCAACTGCGAGATCAGAAGGCCATATTGAGTAAAGACCGATCGTGTACCGACCAAATCGCTACTCTGCGATTCATTGTTGAACAATCAGTTGAATGGAATTCACCGCTTTACGTCAACTTCCTCGACTATGAAAAGGCATTCGACAGCGTGGATAGGAGAATATTATGGAGCCTTCTACGACATTATGGAGCACCAGAGAAGATAGTCAACATCATACGGAATTCTTACGACGGACTACATTGTAAAATCGTGCATGGAGGTCATCTCACAGATTCATTCGAAGGGAAGACCGGTGTCAGAGAAGGCTGCTTACTGTCGCCCTTCCTCTTCCTACCAGTCATCGACTGGATCATGAAGACTGCAACATTTGAAGACACTCTCAGAATACAATGGACAACATCGACGCAACTAGATGGCTTGGACTTTGCAGATGACCAACACAGCTCTTCTATCCCACACACAGCATCAAATGCAGATGAAGACGAACAATATAGCAGCAGCCTCAGCAGCCACCAGTAGGCCTCAGCATACACAAAGAGAAAAGCAAGATCATTTGGTACAAAACAACAAATACTAGCTCAATTACACTTGACGGCGAAATTCTGGAAGACGTTGAAACCTTTACATATTTAGGCAACATCACTGACAATCAAGGTGGGTCTGATTCGAATGTGAAGACGTGGATCGGTAAGGCAAGGGCAGCGTTTCTACAACTGAAAATCATCTGGAACTCAAACCAACTGTCAGTCAATATGAAAGTCAAAATTTTCAATACAAATGTGAATACAGTTCTGTTGTATGGAGCTGAAACTTGGAGAACCACGGAAAGAATTCTTCAGAAGATACAAGTATTTATAAACAACTGTCTGCGTAAGATAATGAGGGTTTGTTGGCCTGATACCATCAACAACAGCCTCATGTGGAAAAGAACTAATGAACTTCCAGCCGAGGAAGAAATTAGGAAAAGACTCTGGAGATGGATTAGACACACATTGAGGAATACATCAAACTGTGTCGCGTGACAAGCACTGACTTGGAATCCTAAAGTCCAAAGAAACAGAGGAAGACCGAGGAACACATTACGTTGGGAATCAAAGACAGACCTGAAGATAATGAAGAGCACTTGGGAAGAACTAGAAAGGAAAGCCCAGGAAAGAGTTGGTTGGAGAATGCTGGTGGGCGGCCTATGCTCCACTTTGGGTAGCAGGCATTGATTGTGGGGGGATCTTAAAGAAAAATTACTGAAAGTATTCAATGTTGACAATTTTGTTCTTTTGCTAAGCACCTGAAAATTGCGAAAAGTTTGACACTACTATACAGATATACGTATCTTGAATCGGTTTTCTTGTTTCGATTGCCTCAACGATTGAGTAAACAACTCCAACCAATTTAGTTTCTCTGATCGTAAGTAATTGCTACAGACCTGAACGTGGCAGGGTAATCCGCATCTAAATTCAATCAAAGTAAATATATTAGGTCGATCTTTTCACCATCTGTGTACAACTGCCCTCATTTATGCTGTCTCTAATTTATTTTCAGTAACATCAGAGAGCCAACGATGGAAACCATGTAATTTCACACTATGTGTATTTACCAAGAACGAAAGACCATGATCTTAATTAGAGCAAAGTCTTTACCAAAAATCATTTTAGCGACAAATCATTGAGTTCATTACGCTTTTTAGGTGTGACAGAAAGGATAGCAACGGAAGTCTAGAAGAGGTACACATCGTTTATACCATCATAACTCTTTGAGTTCTGTTTGTACCATTCCAGTGTATGAACCACTAAATGTCAGGTAGATAACATGCAAATAGTATCTACAAAGTAAATTCCTCTGACGTTGTCTATACTACCACTTAGCAGGTCATGTAGCTGGAGATTTAAACCCTCCACCACTAGGCATATTATCGAGGTGTGGTTTAAGAAAACAGTGTCGGTACCATAAAGCAAGGTCTATTTAAGCATACACTGAGAAACAGAGGTTCTTCAAAAAAATAGAAAACCATAATAACTGACCTATGTTTTGTCAAACAAACAATTCTTCATCCAGACTTCTCGGGAGAAGGGACTTCGCAGTATTCTCATTCGACATCGTCAGCCATGAGACGCTTTTACTGAAAAAGACATTCTTATGCCTACATTATAGAACGGTAAACCGCACGATCTTGTGGGAGGAACTGATACATAATCGCCCTCATACAAAGATAATCAATAGGATGTCAGTGAAAGAATCATCTGCTGTGCTTTTACATACAGCTTCAGCAAGACGTCCAGCGATAACAACCTACGATTGAATAAAACACGAACTACTGCTTCTAGTAGAAAGAAAGGTATGGCACAACTGGAGACTAATATGTAAATAACCTCATGTGTATTCTTACCTAGCCTTATGATATAGACTTGAGGCCAAGGAACGAGATAAGCCACCCCACATATAACCAATTCAAAAATGCTTACAATTTCATAGTACTTACTGCATATTTGTTGTGATTTACTGGTTACTGGAACCTTAAAACGCCACACACACCTAGATTACGATCAAACAGGGAAAATCAAAGCGACAGCCGGTTACAATTAATTTGTTCCATATATCTAGATCAGAACAACCAGTACTTTGTCACAGTGGAATAGTGTCTGCTTGTCCTGTTTTACCCAGTCTTTATTAATAATGAAAAATGAACTACCAAAACGAGATACCGTTTCCCTGTATCTTTTAGCCAAAGTTTTCATGACCCTAATGAGCTATATTTTGTTTCGAACAACTGAAACATTTTTTATCGTTTAACTTCATTAAATAGAAAGTATGATGCTTACTCTTAGATATTCTCTTCCTAGTTGTAGGATTCAAAACTTGATCCCACAGACCCACCATTTGGAACAGGAATAAACTGTTTAGAATTGCACAACTAAACAATCACACACCAAGAAGGCCACATGTATATGACATTCGTTGAAATTATTTTGAATCCTAGAGGAGATTGTGCCAGTAGACATAGCTTAACGCTTTCTACTGTTTGTTATATGTTTCTGTGAAAAGATATTGAAAAGAAACAAACTCTCTTGTTTCACATTTTTCTTTCCCTGACTCGATCTGTCACAAAATAGTTTGTTATCAACTCTATTAGGACAATTTTCGCTGTACATCAGCTACAAGGAAAAGGGCCACAGAAAAGATGCGTAAGCAAAGCAGTAATGCGGCTGACACCATCTTGTGAAATAAATATTTTATAGCTGACGTTGCATCCCACTACCGTTTAATTCTCGACTTAACATTCTGGCAACGAATTATGGGCATATTGTAGTGGCGCGCCCAATCGTTTTGAAGTACATATGTTCTTTACCGTTGTTTGATGCTTCACTGTACAAACATCTCGTTACGTGCCTAACGTTTTGCATGCTGATGGTATTTTGTGCTGCAAAGCAGTCTGTATTTCATGACTAAAGTTCAGTGTTAACGCTTTGTTATTTTAATGTGTTTTCAGGCATAGATGCTAAGCCGCTTATTTGAAGGGAGATTTATTCTGACTTTTTAAAGCAGTTTAGAGTTGTCATAGTTCGGAGCGTCAGCAAACTTGGTAAAAAAAAGCAATTGTTAGCTAACATCTTAAAAAGCAAAGCTTTATTGAACATTGCTTATGAACATTGCACCGAATGAACAGAAACTGTGGAGTGGACTTGTGAAAAATGCCAATTGGGCAAGCAATGTTTTGTTTGGTGAAAACAGAGAATGTCATGAAATATAACATACATTACCTCTAATCGTCAATTCGCACATCCTTCTCGTTCTCTGGAGCGTGTCGTTTATCAGCTTGCTTATCTTGGTTGTTCTCGATTCTCCTCTGTATTTTAATCATGCTTTACTCCTTGCCACCTCGCAACACGACTCATTTGCTGTTTACTGATTCTTTTCATTTTCCTTTGACGCTCTGCTACCTACTACTTATTTATGACCTTATAAGTAGTATCCACCATAGAGTGAGTGCCACACTCAGTTTATATGGAAACCTTAGATATTGTTATGACGTCAAAACCACTTGATCGTGCAAATCGATTATATCATCTCTCTATAACGGCATAACACAATCGTACGACGCGTTCATAAGTACAGCCATACGAATAACTGTTAACGTCAGAGTAAGGAATCGTTTCGTAAACATCTCTAAGGATTTAAATGCAGTAGCTACTTCTAAAGATTGGTATTCAGTTACTGACTCCTGATATTTAGAGAAATCTTGTATCAATTCAATTTAAGGCTGAATTTTTCAGAATGACTACCGAAAAGTTAACGTGATCAACAGTTGCAAAAGCGTATGCTGTAAATTCTATGTATCACAAATCAGTCCTTTATTCTGAGTACTGATTGAGCAGTCTAATATCAGTGAAAATCACGTCGGGGATTATATTCTCTGTTAATTGGATAAGTGAGCAGTCTAATGTCGTTAGCAGCAAACATAAAAGACCGGCTGGATGGTTCATGAAAAGTGTGTCAAGAACATTTGGGATACACACGTGACTCACTAATGGCTATACCAGGGACTATGAGACACTTCCAGCAAAAAGCACTTTGGTTTGAATGACCCAGTTACAATCAGTTTCCCACCATTAGTTCAACTGTTCGAAACAACTGGTAGAGATCGCACGTCTGCGTCACAGAACAGTGGCTCGAAGAGGTAAAATTGTAAAGATCAGCAGCCTCCATATAGATGCATTTTTTGCGACATTGTCGGACGCTGGACAATGTCATGTCACTGCCGTTGGTTTGACAAGAAAATATCAGAGGTACTTTTGTCTCGTCCATTTTCAATTCGATTACCGGTCAGCGGCAGATAGACTTAAAGAATGCGAAGAGTTGACCATTGTACTAACCAAGTATAAGTATGTCCTTGTCGATAAGGACAAGATCTCTATCCAGTGATACGTGAAACGGGGAATTTGAGACGTAAACAGTGCTAGGCAGGGTACTTAAGTGCAAATGTCGGAACCACAAGGGGGTCCTCTAGTAGTACTAGAGACTAGCAAGCATCGGATACAATAAAAGCAGTACAACTTTCAGATTTAATATCTGGCAACGCCGTTGTATAGAGTAATGTGGATTTAGTCCACACAACTTCTGACATTAAATTTTACAGTATGACATCATTAGCGAAAGTGTATACACCCGGTAGTTGATACAGGCCAGCCACCCCACCCCTAAACTAACATGGAAATCTAAGAACTAAAAGCAAACCATAAGGTGTTGAAACTCCACCAATAAAAGAGAGCATACTAGCATTGTCTTGCACATCTAACTACAAGGCTTCATATGCAAACCTTAATTTATAGTCATCATTACTAACAAGGGTGCTACCTTATTAAACAACCTCTGCAAAACACCTATCGCTTTTAGATATAATGCTTTTTATTACCCAGACTTACATAACTTCGGTAGTGGCAATATAGTGAGCTCTAATCTTTGACAATTCCATATCATATGCACCTTACTGTAGTTCAGTAAATGATTTCAATCTTTCCCACTATTCTTACTGCACTCGTGTAGGGCTATTGGGATACGCCGTATACCCTCAGTACTTCAATGATCAAGTGCCACCCCTAACTTACATTTTTCTCCAGATATCTTGATATAAACTCATAATAATTGTTTAGGCTACAACACTCCTTTGTCCCTCTTGCACTACAGCTTACTTAGGGGTTAGAAAAAGTAGTTAAACTGTCTTTTCAAACCAGTGTCCACTAGCTGTGGACGTGTGCACCTAAATGGTCCCAAAAGTGACCTCAACCGTATCAGATTTTCACACAAATATTGACTCTTCTTAAACTTTCTACATGGTTTCGCTACCCTCCACCTACAATTCTCTCACTACCGAAGTCTCATCAGTCACCCATGCCTCTGTTCCTTTGACCTATTCGTCATTGCCCATAGCATTAAGCACTAAATCATCTTCACCCGCTCTGCAACTTGCTCTGCCTCACCCTAGGCATCAGCCGTCAACTAACAAGGTGATATTAATTTGTTAAGTAGTTTCTGGTCTTCTTATACTATACAGATCTCATTTATACTCTTTTTAATTAGTGTCATATTTGGGAAGGTGCCTATTCTTCAAACCGTTGTCTTTCCATCCAGCCCATCCACCCCAATGGTCACAGAATCTCCACTCCCTTCTGGCATTTTGGACGATGAGTAGAGCATTGACCTCATACTCATCACTGTCGTGACCGGTAGAAAAAGATGGGAGGTAGTTACCTAGTACGCTCTCTGCAATCACTGTCCTACACGGCTTGGTAACTTAGCTCTCAACATCGCGAAGTAGCCTATATAGACCATTATTGTTCTGACAAATACCACACCACTGGTTGGTTGCATACGCAGACCTGGAGTCATAGATGGCACACCGCTTGCTCGTATTTCTCGAGTAGCTTCTTCTCACTCGCATATAATCATAAGATCACCTGTGGTGGCTCCAAACCTGCGGTAAGCTATAGTATGTCCCCCCATCCAACGAAAGGTGACAAGATTACTGATAATATTTTATATAACAATATTGATCCCCCCTAAAGTGCATGTGGCCCTCAAATCAACTGGGTGTGACTACAAAATAGTGCTCTATGTGTCGCCGATCCCATCCTTATCTTATTATGTCAAAGACCAAAACCATAACTTCTTCCCCCCTCCAGTCATTTGTCAAGAGTTGACCAATCAGGATCATGCATAATAGGAACATCTTGACAAACTCCTATATTTACTAGATCACCGACAGTAATGCTCACTAATCCTTGGGAAATTGCCGGAAAACAACTAGGACTAGAGGTGGGATAGTTGTATTTGGACAAACCAAACAGGGTGTTGATCCTTTAAGTCAACTTTAGAAAATGTCAGGACTATGGAGTTAATTAACAATGCCATCAGTGTCAAAGTTTTTGCATTTTTGTTTTAGGGAATGTGAATTCAAAGTTATCTGATAATTATTGCATGTCTTCGGTTTTACTAACAGATTTTAAAGGTAGAACAATGGTAATGCACCATGGAGAAGCATGAACAAGTTAAATCATTCGTTAGTCACACAAATCACCTTATGTTTTGCAAACAACTTCCCTTAGATCTTTGGGAACAAAACGTCTCTATCTCTAACGTACGAAGTACAGCACCCATGATTATAAAAATTGTGCCCAGTAATGCCCTTCACAGAAACTTTAATGGGTCGTAAAACGTATTGGAATTAAGTAAAGCGAAATTCTCAACAGGTATTAGGGATGTGTAAGACTTTAGTCCTCTTGTTCCATTCGGCCCAATCGTTGTTAAAAATAAAAAACAAATTGTCCAAATGGGGTACTAACAGTTCATATTTTTCATCCTACGCACAATAACCAACAGGGAGTCGTTTTCAAGCTGACAGAACAGTCTTCATCATAAGAAGTATGATGTTCATTAAAGTTAAGAGAGGAAGGAACTATGAATTTCACTCTTAGGTATTCTCTTGCTAGTTGGAGGCCACAAAACTTGATTCTACAGTTTCGGTATACCCGGCGTCACTAAGGAATCATGAGATGTACCGTTAGACAGTTAATCATCAGTGAATACGCAAAGTACTATTTGATGATGCAGTCGAATAAAGGAACTAATGTTCTTTAGTAGCTTTAATAAAAGTATTCAAATCAGGACATTTATTGTAGCATGATTTGACATGAACTGTCGAATAGCATGCTAATTTAATTTGTTTAATCTTGCCACATCCGAAACATTCGGCGTTTTGGAAAAGAACATGGTTTACATGAACGAAGCTGACTACAAGACATACATTTACCGAACGCCAACTCGCTTTCATCTATAACCCTATTGTACCCCCTTAACTGTAGCACCAGTACTGCCATACAAAATGAAACTATTTTCAACAGATCGGCAGTGTACGCAACCGTTACAGTGTATTTAACTAGTGTGTCTAGCAAATGTACTAAAAATTATATGGACATTATTTTCAACTCAATAACTACTTCATAGTTAATGTGCGCCACTCTAATGTTCTGAGATGGATATTTTATAAACTGGATGAGCTCTTATTCTAAATGTGGTATATTAATCCCAGTAAAGTCGATTTCTTAATAAGATACGAAGTTGATCATCAAAACTACACTTGAAAACATGTATTTGTAAACGAAGTATAAACTCTCGAACTTTTTGATGGTATGGGCGTACCACTTTGCAAAATCTCCTTTCTCCACATCCAAAGTTGCACATGAGAAAGTAATATATCTTCGTGTTTTCATAAGGCTATGATGTAGGCTTATAAAAGCCGAATTCCTCAATAGATAATAAGCATCCTTTCTAATGAACGTGAAAAATAAGCTACAACTTTTCTTTATTACTATCAACTTGATGCAAACGCCGTGTTTTAAAACGTCCCGTGTACTCCTCAAGGACTCCGAACAGGAATTTATATTCAGGTCACCAGAAGATCCATCGCTATTTTGGTAGCCTAAACCGTAACTAGAGAAGCAGAGCAAATACAAATAATATAACCCCGAACGTAGGCAGAGGTATTATGTGCTCGTATAAAAAATTGACAAACTAAGTATAGACCAGTACAAACACCAAATCCATTAAATAACTTGTATCATAAATAGATACGCAAACATTGCGAACACCGCGCAGTTAGTAAGCATTCTGCACAATAAAGTGTCACTTAGTGCAACTAAAACATGGGCTGAAATCGAGTGGACACATAGACCAGAAAAGAAAACCGATAGGTGTGAATCTTGCTATCAAAGCAGAAGAGGCACCAACTGAAATTCACGTCAGAATGACTCATGCTAGAATAATACATTCGAAATTCAATGACCAATATACACAGTGTAACTAAGTTTGGGTTTGCTTTATCCACACTGGTTTTATGCGTTCCTCCTATGACGAAGGACTAATTTAAAAGAACGTTTGAACTGGCAATTAATATTTGGACCATCCTCATAACTAAGACTTCAGATGGCGATAAATGTAAGGTCCCCAATCTCTAAATTACCATAGGCAACTAACGTGTGGGTGCAAAAGTTTAGGGGTTATTCCTGGATTGTCATTATTGCATAAATTGCCACTTTTCAAAAACCCCTCCCAATCCTCTTAGTAGATCTTTACATTTTAAATCTAGGTTACAGGTACTTAGGCCCTTGTATTTGGGATAAGATTTCTATCACTGATGGATTCAGAAGCTATCCAAACTTTCTCATTTTGCTCATAAAAATTCAAGATCCGACCTTATCCAATTAATATTTATATGACAATACTATGACTATCGCTTACCTAATGGCACTCATATTATTTGATCTCAATAATCATATGAATTTCATTCTTGTTGTCATTTCACCATTACTGCATACATTAACTGACTCTTGTTTTTGTAAGTTTTTTAGCATTTCTGAGGCATTGAAGCGGTCTTTGTAAATTGGGTTCTCGAGGTCGTACGTTTTCTACGGATTATGGCGGGCATTCCGCAGGCAGTCAATGTTCATAGCACTAGCCAAATGACAGATAATTTGAGCAGAAATGAGATACTCCAGTGGGTTAATCATTGTTTGGATAGCTGTTACAGCAAAGTGGAGGAGTTGTGCACAGGAGCGGCTTATTGCCAACTGGTGGATATGCTTTTCCCAGGTATAAACTACAAAATTTTAGGATATTGTTGTAGGCACACTAGTGTTTAAAAAGGTTAAATTTAACACAAAGCTGGAGCATGAGTACATCAATAATTTCAAAGTGCTACAAGCTCTCTTCAAGAAGCATGGTGTTGATAAAGTAAACAGTAACCCATTTAGTCATTTTGCCTTAGGAAGTTCCCATAGAGAAGTTAGTTAAGGGCAAATTCCAAGATAACTTCGAGTTTGTGCAATGGTTTAAACGATTCTTCGATGTGAATTATGATGGTCATCCTTACGATGCTTTAGCAGCTAGAGGGGGTGAGAAAATTATTGGTAGCGGCAAGCCTCCAAACAAGTCCCAACTTGACCAGCCACGTAATAGCATTTCATCAAACGTCAAACCTATCAGTCAAAAACAGGGTCAGTTAAAGTTGTTTTTTGTTGTTCTCGTTACCTAGATTTCAGTTCGAGTGTTTAGGTTTGTGCATGAATGTGCTGACCATTTTGGTAACATATAGGTAGTAATTTCTATAGTTTACCCTATTGAACAAGTTCTCACCAGAGTACAAAGCTTTTGTTTAGGGTCCTTCAAAAGATACTATTCATAATACCTATAAGGTTCATAACGCTATTCCTGACTGTTCCTTAAATGTTAGTTGCTGTCAAGCCATGTGTTTTGCAAGCGGGAAGTGATCGTTAACACAGGCGTCCCGAATTTCCAAGTTAATCTAATACAAAGTTAGCATCTAAGTCTAGATTGGAGGCAGGATTACATTTATACATATGATTTACAGCTTAGGGTTATGGTCAGATCATAATTACATCTTATATTTAGATTAGGTTTGAGGTCCGGTCAATATCAGGGTTATCACTTTGAAATAATAAACAGTAGTATGTGTTCAACTGTAATGTCGTTTTGTTTTTAAATAAACTTACCTTTTATGGACATCTGTGGGGATGCATAATACAATTAGCCCTATACCAACCCAAACATTAATATTAATACTAGGTTTTAATTCTCATTACTTTATTTCTAAGACCAACAATTTGTATAACCTGCTAGTTGATTAGTATACATTGTCTTAACGTTATATCTAGAGTTACTTGACTCCGACCACTACTTTGGCTCTACTACTAGAATTATTTCATCAAATACTTCACATGAAGTAGTGAGGAAACCTGTCAAGTTTGCGTTTTTTTTCATAAATATTAGACTTAAAAGTTTGAGTTTAAGGACATGAGAAATTTCCCAGATGTTTTTCGTTTTTGTTTAAATTAAAGATAAGGGCAATTCAGCGGAAGGAATTTTCATTTCGACGGTATCATTAACAAAATCTGTTCAACCGTATATATAATTAATTGGCATCCATAAGTTTATCCTAAAATAGATAAACATTACATTTCAGATGTCTCGAAAATGTGAAACAAGCTCTAAAGTTAATCATAATTTGCTGCTAGAGTTAAGTAAAAAAATTAGACCTGCTTGTTTCTGAGTGCCCCGGTCAGGTCTAAATTGATGGATTCTTAATTCTTCTGCTTTTCATAGGTTTCTGATCTATGTTCCTTTTAAACCAAACTGTCCTTGTAAATAGTTTTTAAAGTTGGTTTTGGAAATTTGCTTGGTCAGAGTTGAAAGTGTTTAAGGATGGGACTATTTACCTTTAAACAGCCACATCGGTCAATCCTCCAAAATGCGCTTGAAGTGAGCACGATTTATACAACTAGTTTAACCTATTTCACATGTACAAATAGATCGATAAAAGTACATTAAATTAATGCAAAATGACAATTTATCCCTAACACATTCTCGGACCATTTGTCAATCGATGATATCTTAATCTACTTAATAAAATATCTTTCTTTGTACATCTGTTTATCTGTTCTTTAAGACTTCTGTTTGAGTATCGCCTTTAAATTCAACGATTGTAAGCAATCTCCCTGGATACTGTGTGTTCGTTCCACTTGTGTTTTTTGTTTCAATGAATTTGCGAGAGTACTCGTTTTTAATAAACATTCAGTTGACTGTATCTAACTCGTTAATAATGTCTTTGGTGGCTTTCTTGAATTTGTGTTTTCGTTATGAACTATGAAAGTATCGTATCTATAGTACAGGTGGACCTTATCGGTCGTAACTGAAGAACAGTGGTTTGAGTAGACCATAAAACAATTCCCTAAGAGGCCCCGGTGATGACCTCACAACCCTATCAATTTGTGTATATAAATGATTATTATATCCGGATTAACGTTAAATCTCGGTTGCCATTTTTAAAACAGTGGCACAAAAAACAATCTCCGTAAGTGGGGGGGGGGAGAGGGCGTTTGTAAATGAAGCAACATCCAGTGATATTCTTTTCCCAGTCACGTGGACACTAAATTGACAATTTACAGCTACCACAAAGCACTTCAGAAAGCGACCTCCTTTATGCTTATGATATTCAAAAATATTGGTTACATTATATTATTAACTAATGGCTAAAGTTAAGATTTATTGTTCACCAAACTGATATATCTATGTTATAATAATCTAAGGTTGACAATTCCACACTGCACTTATCACCTCACCTGTTTTATTCTAACTGACAGTTGCTTAACTGTGAATATAGGTTTGTACTCATGGAATATTTATTTTTGAGAAAGTATGAAGCCTTTAATATTCAGCCGAAGACTCAACATAAGCTTATGTAGCCCACCTTAATGACAGAACAAGTGAGCAAGATAAGAAGCCATGAAAACGAAATATAAACGGCAACAGAAATTTAAACATCAAAAATTCAGCTAAGTACACATGCGTGATCTGGTAACAAGAAGTATGAAATGACATTTAACTAGAATTTGGGTAGAAGAGTCGGCGTTCGTCGTTAAAACCACTGCACCCGAGCGCCTACGATTTTAGAGCAGTAATCTTGAGGAATTTCGATTGAATTCGTCTCTTGTTTCAGTGAAAATTCCTGAGAGGAGCGGCATATGCCCCTCTCCTTTTAGAGTTAGTCTTGCTGGTTTTCCACACTAAGTAAATAAGGTCAAGTCATTGGCCAAACTCGGGTAATGTATTCACGTTTCGTGGTGTTAGTGAGATATTGATCTGATTAAAGCATGTCCCGTGCATGATCGTAATGGTGCACAATGATTGGCTATTTGTTGACCAATTAGCTCCTGCGGATTATTGGAGAAGACTTTAGAAGCTTCTTATGTAAGTACTGTAAATATATTAACGTTTCTCTAACTATGAATTCCTACTTCTATCTACCCTTGTTATTTGGAATGCAATTTTGTTCCTGTTCAAACGTGTTCTAATTTGGGGTCTTGCCGAGTGTTCAGTGTCTAAGACTACTAATCAATGGGAGTAGCTGGGTTGTTATAAGCAAAGAGTTATAGCACGTGGATATTGTACACTAATGCTACGAGATTCTAAAATCTTATTTTCTTATATCTGCCATGCGATGTGAAATGCAAATTTTGGGTGTTTTAATGTGTATCCAAGAGACAGGTTTCGTTTCATTATGAATAACATCCTCAGATGTTCGAATCTCTAGCATGAATTGCGCTTACGCGAGATAAGGCATGAAGTTAGCAAGACTAAACATCACTGTATGGAAACCTTATCCATCGATTTGAGTCGAATTTGGAACTGTAAGCTTGGTGATTAAGGTATATGAAGGTAACTGTTAAACGTAGGTGGTCACAATGGTGTAGATTCGTTCCTTATATCTCTTTCAGCTTAGTCTAAATCTGTTTATACCTTCCTACTGTTTTCGTGGACTGAAATTGACTTACTCTTCTGCAGTATGTGCTTCCCTTGCAGGGAAGTTCCCTATGACAGGAGTCGGATTGTGGCTGAACAGTGAAATGCAGAACAAGCGTTCCGTCCTATTCGCAACACGTCAACTGGATGTATCTGCATCCCAGTGTTGATGTTAACAGAGGAACTCAAACTCAGTCAATAGTTAGATAAACACTTTCATATTATCTAGACATTCGTGTTACCCAAATGTGGTTATCTGGATTCAGTAGCTGAGTGAAGAACACTGGCGTTTGGCAAGAATAAGTTGACTTCAGGTCTCTGTGTGAACAACAAAGCAAATGAAGATACCGCCAACGGACGAAACGGACATTCTAGATTACACTTACCAGGTATGATGCAACTGTAATCAAATGGGTTTAGTATCATCCAATCCCTCCTATTCCAAGCTCTATTTATTCCTACGCTTAGTAGAAAACTATCTCGGATGCGTTCACTGTTCATTTTCATCTAAGTTTTTGGGATTTGTCTGTCTATCTTGCTGTATTTTTATTTTAATGTTTATCAGCTTAAATAGATACATTTTTGAGTAACTTTCGACGCGAAGACATTTGTTTGTGACTTTTGGAGCATCGTTTATTTGATTGTGTGCTCTATAGATATATTGGTATCTTAATCGTATCTTACTGCTCCGTGCGAATTAAGTTGTTTAGTTGTACCTCACAAACAAATTTGTTTTGTTTTAAGCTGTTTTAATATGTAGTCTCTGTAATAACTGTTTAAATAAATGTATGCTGATTGCACTACATATTTTCTTTTTGAAACACCCAGTTGTCACAACTTTACGCACTAGCCAATCTGCTTTATCGGGAACTCCTACTAGTAATAATCACTATGCTGCAGGAGATAATTCAGAAGTAGCTATCTTGAAACAGCGCTTTGAGCAGCTCACAATGGAGGTTAGTTTTATATTTTTGGTTGGATTCTGATTTATCAAACCTATCATTACGAAAATAGCGTCTTCTCTATCCTCGTTTGGAATGTCGTATTTTGTTAGTTTTATTACCATGTTTCTCATTGTAAAATTTATTCATGCTTGGCATTTCAACTCGTTGTTTATCAATAAACAATTTTATATAGTCGTCTATTATTTTTAAAGTTCCTTACTTTACTTTGAGATAGTGGCAAAATTTACTGCCCAGTAGGATGATCTTGATGATGTCATGCCCTCTGGGTTGAACAGTTTAAAATCACCAAAAATGACTTCATTGTAAATCGTTATACAACTGATTTTTAGAAAGGATCTGCAACTAGTCTTCAATAACGCCTAGTTTAGCAATGAAAGTGAAATTGCTAGGTTCATAGACCCACTACGTAGGTTAAATTTTGTGCAAATAATCTGGTGACTAGCCTTTTTCTACCATAGATACACATAGATAACTTGACTGACATTCGTCGACATACATTATCCATTACAATTAACCAGTCACAATTAACGTAGGACTTTAGGCACATATTCATTAGCTTTTAACGAATTTCCGATCCTTAAATGGTACTCTATGTCTAACTTCAGCGCCACTCGATGCTTATAAGGTATCCATGATCAAATATTAATAATTTATAGTTTAGAAGACTACTAGCTACAACAACATAGTATTCAACTGTGAGACGGTCTTACATGACTTGAGATAAGTGATTGTTAGTCATTTCTTAGCTACCGATGAGCAAATATTCAAGATATTTTAGTCTCTAGGATTTTTAACTTTCGTGCTATTGTCTGTTTTTGCCTTCCTAAATCAGCAGTAGTAGTAGCTCAACTCTAAACTTATGTCCCATTATATTCATAACTTTATTGTTTTAGTTGTTTGAAAACGCAATCCAATTTTGATATTTAAATATTTACCTAGGAACTTTGCATGCCAAATTTTTATCGAAGTATTGCCCAACAAGGTACACTTATAGGACTGTTCTTCAGAAGGGCAGTATGATTTCATCAATGTTTGATACTAACATTTCTGTTGCTGAAACATGCAGGTTTTCAGCGGAATACGAAAACCTTAATGTCTATCCATATTTTTGTCAACCTACTAGATGGTGTTAATTAATACCTAAAGCTTGACTCAGAAGACTATAGATTACGCATTACGTATGATTTTCAATGATTTTAATGAGTTGGGACACATATATGTTACATTTTGTATGCTTGTTGATGGTTACGTTACGTTGATTTTATTCGATGTATTATAAAGTGAACTGAACTTTATGCATAATTTAATCAATCCTAAAGCATTATGAGATTCCTTAATAACCAGGTGTCATGACAGGATTTGCTGCCAATTACGTGAGCTAACTTTGTGCGCGCCAATGAGAATGCCTAGTCGGTCCCTATACATCTACCTGACGATAACTAATCCCAGGCTGTAGTGAGGAAGAACACAATACTGATGATCCAACCAGATAAATCATACTATACTTCAAACACACGTTTATATGTATGTATACAATCTGACCACAGCGGACCGATAAGGAGAATAACGTTTACATAATGAAGGACAATAATGACCAGGCAATGAGGGAACAGATGCACGATTAACTAGTTATAATTCACAAATGGAAAATGACATGCCAACAGTCAATAGGTCAAACGAGAGGATACGGCTAGAGGGAACTTAATAATAATAGGAGTAAAATGCTTACTTTGCACATAACTAAAATAATTGGAATAGTCTACCGAAAAGCAGATCTTGACGACAAATCATTCTTTAAGAGTCTAACCTATCAACTAAGTAGTTTACTCGGCATTCACTGCTTTATGATTTATATGTGTGTGAATGGATGATAATGTTTAAGAGGTTAAGCGTTACCAGGTTAACATGTTCACCTATCACTTAAAAGTGCTGATTTGTTTCTCAGTCACTACATTCGTTCCTACATCGTTAGTTAGAGTAACCAATATTCTGCAGGAAATACCGAAGTTTTGGTATCTAGGTTAAGCTTTTCTATAGCAACTTTAACATCACTGTTTATTTTGTTCCACTTATTTTTTTGCCCATCAGTACACGACATGTATTGCAAACATTCAGTTAGTGAACATGACTATTCTTGTTGTTGTCAATGAACAACCTTAGCTAGTTACTTGTAAATGCGCGAATTTTTTGACTGTTGTGGTGTAGTTTGTATCATTGAATAACTTTTATCTGTTCTTGCTTTTATAGGCTGAACAAAACAAGACTGATATTGAAAGATTACTTCGCGAAAGAGATTTTTACTTTAGCAAACTACGTAGCATTGAAATAGTTTGTCAAGAAAATCAAAAAGTGGAATTGACTAAGGATATTTTTGAAATCCTTTACGCAACTGAAGTAAGTTAATTATTAATTCTAGATAAAGTTTCCGTTATCCGGTGGTGAGGAGGGGGAAGATTATTCCTCTCTACTCTTATTTTCATTTCCGTAAACACTTTGCTTGCAGAACAGTTTATTTTACGTTGTAACGAATATTACTTTCTAGAATTGTCATGCATATTTTGGTATTCTCTTATAACTCTAGAAAGATAGACGTTACATATACTTAGATCAGGTAATAAATAAAATTCGAATATAATAGTTGTTTTCATTCGGTTACTTCATGCCTTCAAAATATACCTAGCTTTGCTAACTATAGGTTCGTATACTATTCGTATTTTATGCAAATTGTCGATAAGATACGTTCATTTTATTTCATTTGTTTAAATGTATAATGTATTTTCCTAAAAGTTTTATTAGATGCATTTTCAACTTTTTTATTTAATACTTGGCATTAACAGGATGGTTTCACGGCTCCTGAACCTGGAGAACCAGAGGAATTCTAACTGGGCCTATTTCTAATAACCCGGTACTCTTTGCTGATTTTGATCAAATTTTATTTGTCAATCTTACCGATGATAGTAGTACTACTGTCTTTGTTCATTAGCACAATTTGCTTCCCATTATTTGAATGCTAGAATTGTTGATTATAATTTTTTGCTTTGTATGTATTTGTGTATGTTTATTTTGCTTGTAAACACTTCTCAGTCTTTTGGATCTTCCTAGAATTGTATTATTACCATTATTACTACTACTATTGGCACATCACATTTCTGAACTTTCACTTATACACTGAGTAAAGTTTTCTTCTGTTTTTATTTTGCTTCGTGAAACAACATTTGTCATAAAATCACCTCGTATTTCCCACTGTTTTAATTTATTGGTTCAAAATGTTATGCAAAGCTTCGATTATCTGCGAAATTACAGAACTTCATCATATATACATGCATATTGTAAAGATTACTTAATAACTCTTTCGTTTATGAACTCTTCGTAGGTTCGAATGCTCATGTACTGGATATTTTTCATAAAGAGGTGTGTTGACGTCGTTAGTTTATCACATTTTTTACCCATACAAACAAATATAATAACTTATTAGTATATTTTGTTTGTTATGGGAAAAACCGTCTTTTGATACATGTGGATGTTTAGTGTAGTACACCTAATTCCAAGCATTGTTATTACCATGTTCATAAGTTAAATAAGCAGTTGCTAAGTCTAGGTTGCATCACTTTCTTAAATGTAATCTAATCACTGTCCCGGAATTGGTGTTCATAAGAGTGCTTATATAGTCATATCAGTTATTTTTGCTTTTGGATATACTCCTTCATGTTTGCTTAGTCATACTCGTTTTTTAAGCCTTGATAAACTCACTCGTATTTTATTGGATGACGGTTTTCAATTCTAGTTGTCCTCCGTAAATGAACTTCTACATTACAAGTTCAATGGAGTTGACTTCATTTATGCACTAGTTTGCTCTTTTGATAAGTGCTGGTACAATCACCGACCATATGGATCAACGATTTAATGGTTAGAGCGCCTGGTTTTCAGTTTGTAGGCGGTGTTTTCGTATTTCATCCTATTGACTTCGGTTTGAGCAAACTGGTGGCATCGTTAACCATCACACAATTAAAGTGTGACTCAAAGGTGGGCCTGTAAAATCCGTACTTGGTACATTTGGAGTATGTGCCCCGAGTTTATTCTCAAATCATGTGGCTAATTTGTTTTGTTAATTATAATTATGCATAAGTTATATATTGAGATGTGTTTTAGTAATTTATCAATAATATCTATGTCCAACCTAAATCAAACTCATTCTATCAGTCCTGGAGAATAACAATGGGCGAAGACAGCCCAAGCGTATACTGACAAAATGTCCGGACAAGGGTCAGGAGCAGTTAAGGCGAATAAAAGCGATAGAAACGACTGGGGCAATATGTAGTACTAGGCAGGTGTTTCGGTTCATCAACGAAACCAGTATCAGAGAGACAGTCGGCTGTTATCGGGACTGTTTTGGAAATGAGTGAGTTCATGATTCACTTAATCGAGAAGATTAAACCTATGGGCCTCCAGCTACGTTCCCGTTACCGATTATCCCTAAACTATGTTATTGACGAATTGATACATGTCCTTCAATTTTTAGGTCGAAATGGCTTTAAGTAATTTGAAGCTCGTATGACAGCAGGACCTGATAGGTTGACCTTATATGTTTTTATGGTTGGTGGTGGTAGGTTGACTGATATATTAGCAAAGGTTTGGAAATTGGACATAATCGTGTTTGACTCGCCGCAGTTTATATGAAAGAACAGAAGTCGTCCTGTTATAACCACAGAAGAATCAATTTTACTAAAATGGTGTCTAAGGTACTAGACTCTGTTTTCACTCGACTTATCTGAATCTATAGAACGACAGACTCATGAAAAACCAGTCTGGATTCAAACCTAGACGAGGATGCATTGATTAAGAGTTTATTCTTTGTCATATTCGAGAACATAAGCATAATTGCCAACATTTAACAATAGTATTTATTGACTCGAAATCAGCTTTCACTTCCATAGACCGAGAGGTTCCATGGCAGTGTTTGTCATTGTAAGCGTACTTTAGAAGTATGTAGACTTTGTGAAAGTTCTCTGCTTGGACACTAGTGGTCAATTGGGAGTCTACGGTTAACCGTCATCAGAATTCTCAGTCTCTAGTAGCGTTCTCCAGGATTGTCTCATTTGATTTTGGCATATACTTCCTCCTAGAAGTCACATTTTATCAATCTGACTTCACAAACTGACCTCACATCAAGAGTTCCACTTATCGATTTATAGTATGAAGATGAGATATAGCCTCATTCGGTGAAGGCGTTAACAATGCTGTGTCTTGATCATCTTGGGAACAATGCTAACATTTTTGAAATGCGTTTCACTCTCTCTAACCACAAAATGTTACTTCAGGACTGGTCTGCATCACTGCCTAGATTGGTTATAGGGAGTGAGATGTTTTGAGTGCATTGACCACTTCAGTCCTGGAGGGTCGGTGTTTGACGAAATCTCAGCTCGGATCCAGAAAGTTTTCTTGCCTTATCTCAACTTACGTCACTTTTGATGTAAACGAGATATCCATTTCTCAACGAAAAGCCAAGTGCACTACGTTGCAGTCCACTCAGTACTAAGCTATAGATGCAAAACATGGGCTTTGAAAATAGATGTACGTAGGCTTCAGTTTCTGTTTATAGAAGTCTTCGAAATATCACTCATATATCATATAATGACAAAGTAGTATTGATATTAAACACGGTACTAGGAAAAATAGCAAGTCAGTGGACGAGGTTGTGAACGTTCATCGACTGGAGTGGTCAGGATATGTATTCCATATTCCCAACCACTGCCTGTCTCGCCGCTCGATGTTGGGTGGCGTTGGAGTAGGATGGAAGGTGGAGGCGCCCAAACTAAAACATAGCATCAGTCCATGAAGTATTCGACCGTTAGTCTAAGCCATATTGGTAGATGCAGACTACTTGGTTGAGGTCCGCGTGATTATTAATACCAGTGGCTGGAGAAATCAGATGACGGCTAAGAACCGGTTATAGTGGCTCTAGATCACTCACTTTTTTTCATCTGTATCTTAAGTTCCATTATTCTATCGCACACCTGTGTTTTATTCCTTCGTGTATTGTATTATAATTCTGAATTGAATCTGATAAATTTGATCTTATCGTGCTAATGCGATATGACTATTTGGAACTATGCTTGTGTGTGCCGTGTTCTGCGCTGTTCATATCTGACTAACAGGGTAAGTAGAAATTTACGCCCCACAATACTAGTCAAAAATCATTTAATTTTCATACTGTAATAAAGCTGTTAATATCTATCAGTGTTTAAGCAAACGCACTGTAAGAAACCTGATTAGCCCGTGATTAATTTTGACGAAGTTATGATGCAGGTTGGTCAATAGCAATGACGCTTGGATTAAAGCGTTTGGCTTTGGATGTTTAACAAGTGACCTACTATAAGTGGAAACTATTCGAATTAGAATTCAGGCATCCTCGATTCAATACATCTTGCAACAAGCAGGATTACCAAGTCAAATATTATAATATGCTACAAGGCAACAATATATTCGTTACTTCCTGACTATCACCTACATGCCTGACTTTTCATCTTGACTAACACGTTACTTTAAAACCATGTTATTTTAGTCGAATATTCTGCGTATAAATCATAACCTTAATTTTTAAATACAATTTATCTTTTGGTTAATGGTTATCTTTCGGACTCCTTAGTTTTAAATTTGATCTTGGTTTTCTGAACAAATTGATTTTTAAATTTGACATCACTCATTGATTAGAGCCGGAAAATAATTAAAAAGTTAGAAGTACTGGACAACTGTTTAGCCAAACCACTGTATACCGACTCAGTGGTCTGAAAATTATGCACCCGTTACGAAGTATGATTGTTTTGGGTTCGATCTTCAATAGGGAATTAGATGCCTACTACTGATCCCATACTAAATCGATATGGTGATTCTTGTTTTTGATTGACTGTCTAACCTAAGTCAGATCATTATATCAATTTCAGCAATCTCCACAACTCCTAGTCAAAATGTTCCTTTGTTTGAGTATCTCAGTGAGTTCAACCGATTCAGTCATTGTAACAAATTATGGTTATTAAATATGTATTTCCACAGGATTATTGTTTTTGATAGCTTCTGTTTGAAACGGCAGTGTTTTTGAGTTCAATATATCACCAACCGATTCAGTCATTGTAACAAATTATGGTTATTAAATATGTATTTCCACAGGATCATTGTTGTTGGTAGCTTCTGTTTGAAACGGCAGTGTTTTTGGGTTTTTGTTTTTTATTATTATTCCTGTGAGTATGATCAGATAAAAATTTCACTCTGTCATATTATTTTTTGAAAACGTATATTTTTCACAATGTGACATCAAATACATCCATTTCGTTCCAAATAAAATAATGGTTCATAGAAGAGTTCTCCTTTCGGCAAATACATTCTCAAAATTATACAACAGTAAAATTATGCTATATTTTCACAATATTAATCGATAATGCATGTTGGTATTGCTAATTTAATAATCACAACAGACCAGGAAAATACTACAACTAATTTTTGACCTTACATAGAAACTAAAAGTATAATTGTTAAGTGAATAAAACGGCAGTAGAAGAAACGGTTGGATTAATGTATTATGAACAAATAGTTTGATTAACATTATGGGTGAACTATATATATTTTTTCCAAGGTACAAATAAACCACTACCAGTCACCCTACGTGGAGCATAGGCCGCCTACCAGCATTGTCCACCCAACTTCGTCCTGGGCTTTTATTTTAAGTTCTTCCCAAGTGCTCCTCACTCGTTTCATATCTGTTTCCAATTCCCGACGCAATGCTTTCCATGGTCTTCCTCTTTTCTTTTGGCCTCGAGCATTCCAACTTAGTGCTTGTCTTATGACTCAGTTAATTATTTTCTCAATGTGTATCTTTTCTTAATTTCTTCCTAAGCTGGAAGTTGGTTTGTTCTTTCCCACAGAAAGTTGTGGCTAATGGTGTCTGGCCAATCGATCCAAAGTGTCTCGCGCAGACAGCTGTTTATAAATATTCGTGTCTTTTGAATGATGCTTTTCGTAGTTCTAAAAGTTTCAGCTTCGTACAATAGAACTGTCTCAACGTTTGTATGAAAAATTCTGACTTCGATGTTGGCTGACAGGTGGTTATAGTTTTAGATGTTCTTCAATTGTAGGAATGCTGCCATTGCCTTGCCGATGCGTGCCTTCACATCTATGTCAGACTTCTAGTATTTCATCTCTGATGCTGCCCAGGTATGTAGAAGTTTCCACTTCTTCCAGAGTTTCATCGTCAAGTGTAACTACGTTGGTGCTCATCGTTTTATATCTAAGAATCTTGCTTTTCCCTTTGTGCATGTTGTGGCCTACTTCTGGCTACAGAGACTGCTGCTGTATTGTCCACCTTCACCTGAATTTTCTGTTGTGTGTATGGGAGAGACAAGCTTGGTGATCTGTGAAGTTCAAATAGTCTAACTCCAACCAAGTTGCCCACTATATTCCGTACTTCCATTGAGAATTTGCAGTTTTCACGATTCATTCAACCACCAACAGAAAGAGAAACGGTGAGAGTAAGCAACACTGTCTGACACCGGTCTTCACTTGTGATGAATTTTTGAGCTGCCCTCCATACACGATTTTACAGTGCAGCCAGTCGTAAGGATTCTGTGTGATATTAACTTCTTTGTTAGATACACCATAATGTTGAAGAAAGCTCCACAATGTTCGACAGTCCAAGTTGTCAAAAGCTTTCTCATAGTCAAGGAAGTTGATGTGAAATGGTGAGTTTCACTCAACTGACTGTTCAACAATGACCAGTATTGCAACGATTTACTTGGCATACAATCGATCTTTACGGAATCTGACGTGTTGATTTTGAAGTTGGGCGTCTACTAAATCTTTGATTCAGTTCAGCAGAACTTCGTCGATTTTTAAATGAATCAATCTTAAACACTACAATAATTTACATGAATATTCGTCAAAATTTGAAGAAATATTTTGACAGAGGATATGGAAGATACTGGAACCAGAAATTATGTATGAAGTAATTTTAGCTAATGGAATTGATATATTTAGAACCTTTAATTTTTTTCACTGAGATAATTTCTAATGTTTGAATAAAGTTCCATAATAATTTTAAGTTTGATATCATTTGCTGATTTTGATTTAACACCTATTGGAAAACAAAACCGACTGGACAACTGTTGTATCTTGATATGATTTTATTCAGCAGTTCATATCCAACACAATTCTTATAGATACACTCTGCTGAGGAGTCCAAAACATTTATCCAATGCTGTTAGGGTTAAGAATATCTCCATGAAGTGAAACTTTTAATCCACTAATTCCCATAATACTTTATAATAACATTCCATTCTAGTTTGTTCAGTAGTTTCATTCAAAATGTTTTTACTGTGTATTGTATCATATGAACAAATTGGAAAGTTAAGGGTAATTTTCACTATTAGGGTGATTAACGAGAACTGAGTGAATTTATATCAAGTTTATTATTGGGACTCTTCATCGTGGTTCTCATACATAATCGAAGACAATTCTTTCAAATTAGAAGTCTATTATGATTCTTCAGCGTGGATTTAAAGGCTTACATTTTTAATCCCTATCAATTCTAAACACATTGGTCGGATGCTCTCTCCCTCTTCATTTATTTAATTTCATAGTTTATCTACATTCTTAGATTGTACAAAAAAGTAGACACATACATTCATTTGCACATTACGATGAACTGTTCGATTCTGTAGCTATAGTTTGACTTTAATAATTATGTTCCATTAAATCGCACTATAAAATTATGCATCTGAAATCTATAGTAATTATGTCTCGTCAGTAAATAATCGTGACAATTTGATTCTACTGAGGTGGCTTGTGGAAATTGGTATTAAGTCTTAGTTGACTAAATTCGTAACAGACTTATGTTAGTTGAGTTTCACTGAAAACTAGGGAGAGGTGGACAGTTACGTTACCTTAGTATTGGACCCCCCAGCAGTGAGCAACCTACATTCCGCCCCAGAGGCTTCAGAATGGTAATCGTCTAACCGTCTGCACCACTGAGTTGGCATCTAATGGTAGGATTCTTACTTCCACCAAATTACAATATTGCACAAAGACCATCCATTGTCATCGGTTATAACTGTCCTACTCACGACAAGAATGAAATATACAAGTCACCACTCCTCACTAAAGCTTCAGGAATTGTTATGTCGGACCACTAAAGAAGGGTGAAAAACTTCCAGAACTGTCTTTTAGAGGACTGATTCATTAATTCTGATCGTGAGTAATGTAAGCATTACATTTCTATTATTGTTACGTTCCTCTTACCCTATCCTCCTGTTTAGTATATGTGCTGTTATTGTATTGTCTCTTATTATGGACTACAGTTAATTAGTTGTGTACAAGTTACTCCTATTCACTGCCATAATCTCTTCTGTTTTGTATTAGTGTAAAATCCCTAACTGGTTTGCTGTGTGGTCTGATTTTGTGTATATATAAAGGCGTGATTGAAATACAACACGATTGAATTGGATTGGATTGTGTCTGTTTGTCTCATAAATCGTTGTTTTCTCTATTCCGGCTTTGGGGACTGGTAATCACGGGGCAGATATGACCGTATACTGATTGGCAATTATCAAGGATACTGTATGTTTTTCATAATACATAACAGAAATATTCTGAAGTTAGTCACTAGTTAGCTATATATCGTAATTGTATTCAGGTGATTTGTGGAGTATGGTATTAAGTTTTATTTAATTAATTTCTTCACAGATAAATGAAATTAAAATGAGTAAAAATTATTTTCTGCATTAATTTCCACAAACACTTCACATTTAATTTCTTTTTGTATTCAAAAAATTGTTCGTATAACATTTAAACAACAAAGAAAAAGATTTTCATTTGAAAAATGAAACTCAATAATAAGCATACTTAGTATATTTTATTAGAATTTACTTTAAGTATTAATATCATTTTCATGGAAGGATATGTTGAAGCAAATTAATTGATAGTAAATAGATTGATGATTAGATTAAAAGACGACAAACAAACACCATAAATCCGTTACACATTTAACATTCGCGCTAATTAATCATAACTAACAACCAATAAAAATGTATGCATTACATAAGAACAATAAAAAAAGAGGAAAGAAAAGACAAATAGAATTTTGAGGTAGTCAATTAAATTTATCAAATATAAATGCAATAAGTTTATATTTTCATAGCTAAATCCAATGATCCATGTTCATTTAAAATTTAACAAATTGAATTATTTACTTTGTTCAATACATTGAACAATGTAAATAACTAAATGACATGTTGTTTATTTTTTATGTTATAAATTAAATAATTAAAAATTTATTAACAATTATGATTATTACTGTTGTTACTTATTAAACAATAATTAATATAATATGATAATGATGATATAATTTGTAGATAGAAGAATAGAATAGATAATTAAATTATGAATAATAGTTATAATGTAAAACAAGTGAATTAATTAATAACAATTTATACTACTATAAATTTATTAGAAAAGAAAACAAAAACGAAATGTTTATTTTTCAAGTTTTTATTGCATTATTTCACCTATTAGTGAATTATTATTTTTGATTTACAGATGAAACATTTGCATTTTACTCTCCCTCCCCCCCCTGTCTCCAGATTAATTAATAAAATTATAGTAACCAGATACAATATATTGGAAATAAGTGAACTAACTTCAAAAGAAAAAAAAACAACAACAACGGATTCATTCATTTTGTTATATAATTCAGTTTGCATGATGGAAATTAGAATAAAAGTAGTAACACTGTACATCAATATTACTAATTAGATTTTATTCTTTAACACAATTATTTCATGAAATAGTATTTCAGTTTTGTTTTAATTTTGACCTGAATTTATTGATTTGAATAAAAGGATGAATACACATTTTTATTGGTTGAATGTTGAAATATATCCTTATCAGGTGGATAATTTAAATGCACCTCTTTAGATGTATGTGGGTTAGAAGTGATAGGTATTTGACCACTTTGTTTTTTTAAAGTATTAGATGGTAAATTTTTAGGTGATCTTAATCTATTAGACTGGTGATATGAAGAAGGAGATTGTATTCGATTATGTTGATTCATCAAGTTATTCATTGGATAGTAATCTGATTCTTGACGTAGTCTTTGTACTCGACGAGTTCTTTTTAATTTATTATTATTTTCATCGATATTGTCATTATCATCATCATCATCATCATCAACAACTACAACATTCTTTTCACTATCACATGATTCGCGTGCAGCACGACGTACAAATTTTGACAGTCGTCTTCTCCATGATTCTCTCCATCGTAATATTACACTTTTTGAGTCAAGTAATAATTCCATTCGATCGCCATATGGTACCTATATGACAGATAAGAAAAAAACCATTGTTGGTTGGCATACTTTAAACAAGATTCATTTAATCTGAAACAAATGACTCATATATATTTATATATAAAGTGAAGCAATTATATTAATGGCATTTTTGCGTTTATAATGATGTGGGTTATAACCTTGACATTTACAGTATAGACATCTATATCTCATAATTAGAATTATGTTTGCTTACATAGATATAAACCAAAATAAATGTGAACACTTGCTAAGAATTACAATAACTAGTTATTTTTAAAGCATTAATTAATTATTAACTAGATCTCATTTATCTTAAAATTCCATAGCATAGACACTTGTATGTAAGGGTATGAGTTAGCATGTCATTTTTATATTATTTAATCAGTTTCTACTAATATATTTGTATCTTTAGAGGATTGCCCTAGATATTACAAGTTTTGGTAAATTTGGATTGTAGTTAGCGAATGTAAATTTTAGCTAATGTAGCCAAGTTTCAATTTTGATGTAAAAGTCAGCGGTGAGATGTAGGTATGTGCATCTAATGAACCCTAAATAGGATGAGGTGCTCATTATTGATCCTGCATCTAGCTACTTCACTATACACACTACAGTATTCTTAAAATTCTGTTTGATATAGATATGAAATTGTTGGGTTGAGTGTTATGAGTTTACTACGAAAATGTTTCCGTCATGAAGTGGTACTCGTCACATTGGTCACTATGATTCACTTATCCAAACCAGCTACCTATCTGCCTGTCTACCTACCAGTGACCGACCTTGAAACAAATCCTAGAAGTTCGAGTGAGAGATTGTGACTAGGTAGAGTCTAACCATAGTCGTCACCGGTGACCATACATGACAGCTGTGAGATATCGTAAATTGTTTAAGTTAGAAATACACCAAACAACGGCTAGAAACCTAAATTCGAATTAAAACATTTAGACGAAAACTGTATCAATCACTTTGCAACAGTGACAGAAAGAGTAATATAAGAATAATTTTGTCAGTGGTCATAAAGCATAATAGTTAAAAGTGATAAGCTGTAGTGAAACGTAAACCTAACTCGTGACAGGATTTAAATTATTGATGCTTGATGCCTCCCCTCAAGTCAGCAAGATGTATTTCAACAAGAATTTGAGATTTATGAATTTTTTTCTCAGGTAAATAACTTAGTGAATAGATTCAGACAGATACAGACATAATGCTTTCTGACAAAATTGTGAGCCTGCAATGGTTTACTTGATACATTAGTTACACATTATCGGCCATTGCTTACTTCTTTATTAAACGTTGGCTGGCTTAGAGGCATGTTTGAAAGAAGAACACAGATGACTAGATAGTAATAAAATAGTAACTATCCAAATCACTGAATCTTGATCTTAAAAAGAGCAGGTGGATTCGATTTTGCTTAGTAGGATCTATGAGATCATCACGTTAATTGGACAAAGATCTCACCTAATTCCAGTTATTTAGATTTTTTCATCTTTCACCTCCCACAGAGATTTGAATATTCCATTGGTTTATTCATTTCATTATACGAATTTTCCACCTTATTTTTAACTTACTGTCACTCTTAATTTATTCATTTCGTCGACCTTATTGATTTTCACTATACAGATTTGAAGTATGACACAATGAGCTGATAAAATATTAATGATACATTATACGTTTTGGGCCTGTATGTAAATTTATATCTTCTGATTAACGAGGGTTGGAATACCTGTCAATATGTATTGTATTTACATATTATCAGTATATAACGTGACACATGTGTGTGTCGGTCTAAATAGCCATACCTCAAAAGTACAGAAAGATTAACATCACATTAGAATAAAGTAAAAGTTACTTCGATGATAATAGTAACAAAAACAATGAAGAGTGAACATATAGAATATGGTTCGTGCGGACCTCAACCAGGGAGCTTGCATCTACCAGGACGTCTCTAACCGGCAGCCAATGAACTCATTGAACAATTTGCCACTTTTCTCTAATACCCAGCCCCTGACCTAGTTATTACTTACACGGTGATCCCAGCTAACGCGAGTGGTGTTTTGAAGACATCGTTGGTCATACACCAATAACCTACGAGTATCGTCTACTCATAATGGCTATGTTTGACACCCATACAGTAAGACAGTGAACTATGCACAATATTCTCTTCTTTTCGTTGAGTGACGGATATCTCGCCGACACCATATGCGAAGTAAGTTGATGAAAGCCAAACGAGCATTTTGGATTCGTACCGGGATTTCGTCAGAGACCAATCAACATTTTATCAGCGTCTTCGCTAGACAGGACTATGTCATCTGTGTATCCTAAGTCAGTAAATGGATTTCCTAGTAGGAGATGAACTCCCGAAAAGTTAGACGGTAAGAGTATTACTTACAACAGTAAATCGATTATAAAATTAGACGAAAATGGAGACGGTGGGCGGCCCCAACGAATACCACTCTAGGTTACAAGTTCGGATGACAGTTCTCCATATTCTCTAACACGACTTATAGTGTTCGAGTAAAGAGCCATCACAAAATTTATGTAATTCTGGGGTACACCTTTCAATGAAAGTCATTGCCACAGAACTTCTCAGGATGCAGAGTCAAATGCCACGTTCAAATCAAGGAAACCCATCATTGTCGGGCACCAAAAAGTATGTCTGTGTTTTAAAACCTGATGAATGGTGAATGTCTAGTTTATACAACTGCTATCAAATCTGAAACCAGTCTGGTTTCCTAGCATTTTCAGCCCACGAATTGTAGTTAGATGTTTGACAATTATAGAATCTAGTATTTTAGACACTATAATAGTCAAGCAAATTCCTCTATGGTTATCGCAGGACGATTTTGACCCTTTCTTGTATACTAGGACAATTTATAACCGACACCGATCAGGTAGAATTAAGTCAAATTCTCACATTTTAGTAAAATTTCAGTCAGCCTAATCGCTAAGATGGGACCACCATCCTAAAAATAACTCTGGGGATGATCCATCCGGACTCATTGCTTTCCTAGCCTTTGATTGGCTATAGCTTTTTGGACTCCGATATGAGTCAGGAGACCTAAGTCGACTTTCCATTCCGGATATCTTGAAATAGTGGGAAGTTCTAGAGCGGTTGAAGGCCAACTAAACTGCTCCTTGATGTGTTCAGCCCACCGTTCTAAACGTTTAGACTAAGAGCTAATAAGCATTCCATCTTTTGGGAAATCGTCTCACTAATGCTGGATTTTTTAACTCTGGTTTCTTTTATTAACTTGAAAAGTTGTCTAGTGTTACCTAACACCGCTGCCTTTTCCATTTTCTTTGCTTTCGTTATTCACCACTGCTCACGGTCGTTTCGCAGACTGTTTGTCAGTTTGTAGCTGATTACTCTTGTGCTCCTCACCATGTTCGTGCCTGAAGTGATAAGTTTTGGGAGTCTATTAATTCAAGAGAGGCCGTCGAGATCCACTGATTAATTTAAATCCTCGTGTACCAACCAAAGATTTCAGATGTGTTGCAGCAGTATATGATTGAAAAACTACTTTATTACGTAGTTAAGCCGATTACTTAATAAATCATATGATATTATTTAAGTAAAATTATCTGGCTTTAAGTGCGTGCCAATAATTTTTACTGTATTTTGAGTGTACGTCTTACATGACAAATCCCTTTACTCATATGAAATTTCTATAATACATAATGCAACTCATTATACGCATAAACCAGTATAATATTTATTACATATTACCTGATGTGAACGTGTTATAAACAAATACGATTGTCCGACTAAAAGATTTGGACACAGACAAAATGAATGACGTTTATCTGCTGAATTGTTTCTAATTCGTAGCCAAACTCGATAGGCCGGTAGATTTGGTGATGCTGTTTTTGGTAATAAATGTTCAGCTGCACCAGTAATACGCCATGTGTCTTGAATGCCAACTTCAAGACGCATTAAATCTCCATGAATTGTTCGTGATTTGACAATACCACGAAATACTATATAAAAAAGAATGCATTTATTAAGTTGATACGCATATCAGAACATTTATTATTAATAGCGTAGAGTACCATATTTTGTAATGAAATACGTAATGCTATTTAGTTAGAAGTAGAAAATTCTCATTTATAAACCAATCCTTCTCTTAGCAAATTGGTTTCCGTTTTAATCAACTGATTATTTTTGCAAAAAGTGTTTTGTAAAGATTGATAAATTTTGTTGTTTGTATCATCGATTAAATTTTATCTAAGTAACCAGTAAAAAACAGGATACACTGGATAGCTGTTTCGTCCTGGTTTATGGCTTCTCAGTAGTCCCCATTCACCTCCCAGCGGTAGGTCAAACGTAGGACCTTCGAATCTTCCAACGAACATCAAACTTTTAGACTACGAAATCAGTATGTATTACACTGCACATAAATTCAATCTTTGTCAAAACACATTCCCTTTCATGATCATATCTTTTTGCCATCTGATTCGTTTAATAGTGATTTTTTTCAATTGATAAAATTATTCAAACCTATAGTCTTGATTACAAAACAAGTAATATTTGTAAACTCAAGTAACTAGATAGCATTGGAAATACATGTTAACGAGTTCAATATTCTTAAAGTAAAATATAAAGAATAAATTGACCTATGTCATGAATTGCTTGACTTTTAACTTATTGCCTTAGTAATTAAAAGTTTATTTTTTTTTCTTACTACAAGTCCAATGACTCTCGAATTCCACTCCAACCCTAAGATGTGATAAAGATGCGTTTAATTATCTTTTAGTTTCTATCAGTTACTCGATGAAATCCTCTTTGTTCCTATTCGTCATAGACAGGTCTCGGTTGGTTATCCTTGAAAATCAGGAAGTACTAGACTCAAAGTCACCTCACCGTAACTAATAAATTCTTTGTCAGTAATCATTTTAGTTTTCGTTTACATTTAGTTCATTCAAAGTTTACTTTGATTTTGTTGAACCATAGTGAAATCAATTTTACTAGATAGCACGTTGAAGACCAACTTATATTGTTGAACCAATTAGGATAGAGGTTACTTCGGAAAAAACTGTTAAAGTTGAAATATGGAAACAATTGTTTACCTTTTGAGGTCAACATATTCACCACCATTAGGTTTAAGAAAAAAATCTCAAAGTTTTATCCAAAACTGCTTCAAAAATGTAGTGTCGACTACCAGTCACTACTATCTTGATTGATACAACATTAGACACAACTAATTCTTAAGACATGCACAAAAGGCGATTCATTAGATGATAGACACTCCTACGACATATAAATGCTTACATATATATATATATATATATATATATATATATGTATATATATATATATATATATATATATATATATATATATCAGGATATTTATGTATATGTTATGCGAATCGTTGGCCTGTAATGTTATTACTTCGATTAATCTACCAATTTATATATACTAGATGTAGAGACTTGGTCAAACCGGTTATAAATCGACTTACTTCTTCGTAAGCGATCCAGATGGATGTTGTTTACAAATTATACGAAGGATTTCGTGACTGTAAAAATTCATAAATCATGTATACACTCTGCACATAGTTAAATTTTATTATGTTTTATGGATTTATGTCAGAGTTGGTAATATAACTTAGTTTTTATGACATATATTTTGAAAATATTCAGACTCGTGAAATCACTCACTCAGGAAATGAATTCATTACCGGTTAAAACCGTTAACTGAAGAGTAAAATTGAAGAAGGTACTTAAAAGCACTATATGATCACACAGACAAATGATTTTGGAAAAGTTTAATAAAGCAGCTATTCGCCAAAGGCTGATTTATCGCCTGTCGAATAATTAGACTACTAAGTTTTATATAAAGTAAGCTCTAAAGATGTTTTCTGGAACGATAATTAGAGCTTTCCAAATAAATTATTTAGAATAAATATCACAACACAACTAATATCAATCATCTGAGCTACAGATCTCCATAATTTCAATAGTTTAAAGTTGCCACATACATGACAGCCAACACCATGATTAGTTATTTTTCCTCTAATCGAACTATCAAAATCATAAAATGTAGTATCTTCCTACATTTTTGTCATCCTGCACAAAGCGACACAAATGTCATTTATACTCACAGTAGAATATTACTAGTGATTAGATAATTAACGATAAGCTGTTGTTGTTTTTACAATTATACAACGGCTATAGACGAAATGAAATCTGTTTGAAAAATAGAATGGTAACAAGATTTTGTGGAATAAACTTAAACGACTGATGTGACTATTGATCGCATATTAATTTTGGAATATTATTAATGATAACTTGCATTAGCACGCTTAGGCACCGACGTCTTAATCGCCACCCGTTTCCTACACGTGTTCTGTTTTTCAAATCCTAAAAAGCCTATACTGGGTAAAAGGAACTTCATTTTGTAAGCTAGCCTACATTCAGAAAACATGGTATTTTGTGGAAGTTAGGTATGACTTTAAGATTCTAGAAGCTTAAGGAAAATATACTAAAATTAGTAACAATTTCAACTCTACTTGCCAGTCACAATCCAACTTAAATAATACTTGTGAATAATCACTATATTGAGGCGAATCGCTCAGGATGCACATACAACAGCAAAGACTGAATAACTTCATTCCATAACAAATCAACGGCAATATACAAGTCCATCCTAATAAATTCAACTCCAGTTGGATTTAGAAAACTAAAATATAGTCTGACGGTCTACTATCTAGAAAATCTGTTAAGTACACTGATTGGTTGAAATGCTTTTGGCATTTTCTCTGCTTCTAAAGATAATTTCAAAAGACCCCTGAAGATACCTTAATAGTATTTAGTCGTTTGATCCTATAACTTGATTGTCAATCAAATATTCAAGTAATCATAGTAATATGATCAACGGTAGGCTATATACTGTTGATTTTTTTACATTTTATTGTTATTCAGGCATACTATAACTCACTAGAAGTGGTTAGATACAAAAGTGAATAAGTTAAAAGGTATTTAGGATACTGTTAATGAATTTGTTATATGGGGATGATATTGAGTTAATTTCATTGACAAAATTAATCACTATATGATCTGGTAATAATTTATATAGTTAGTTACAGTTTACTATATCTCTTTTATTGTAGTCTTCTATTCTTTTTTTTATTTTTCTTCTCTACATAACAAAGTAATAATAGTGATAGTCATAAATGTCATGTTACTTACATTAATATATATTCTATTTATTCTTTTTTTGATAATTAGGCATCATAATTGAGATTATAGTATTTTTATTAGAATAAAGTATCGGTGAGTTTAATTGCATTAACTGATTAAATAAAATAATGTAACAGATGTATCTGTACTTATACTAATATTATCTTTTTATATATTTTTCTTTAATAACTATGATTATTGTAAGGTAATCAATACTACATTGTGGTTTCTTTTTCAATGTACCTCCATGTAGCTCAAGGAGGATGATTTTAGTTTGATTGAGTTCGCTGAGCTAAACAGTTTAATTGTAAAGCTTTCATTGTCATTCTGGACGACTTCATCGGTGCAAACTTCTGATATGTAGTTAAACTATTCAGCTCAAAAGAATGTAATTAAACCAAAATCATATACTGTTTATAAATGGTTTGATTCTTTCATGATGCAAATTTCTTTTCTTCGTTTCGCATTACAATTAAATATTGTACTACTGAGTTAGTTTGATTTATGAATAAATAATATTTATATATCTGGTCTATGAGAGTCGTGATTGGTTAATAAAAGCATAGGCAGGTAGGTGGCATATCATAATCGTGTGAATAGATAATTATAACTAATATATATTTGCCTTTTCACTCTGTTGTGTGGTATCCCACTCGGCATCGCTCTTAGCAAATACATTACCATTAATCCATTTGGTTCTTGATCAGTTAGTCAGAGTATTGTGTCTGAGCTGAAGAATAAAGGAAGGCTGGGATTATCAGTAGCCTATTATATTGAGAGTGTAGTTAGCAAGAAAGCAATTAGGTCATCCAGTGTATATATAACACAGGTCTATTTTAATAAAACTAAAATTAGCATACACTTGTTTTATGCCTATTAATGAATGGTCTAAAACTAGAATTAATCTAGGATACGAAGTGCTTCTTTTATTCATTTTCATGAATGAGTCAAAATAAAGATTTAATTAACTATGTCCTTTTATATGGATGCACAGTAAGATCATGAAAATTTTGCTGAACCTTATTAAAATAAACATCAGTATTTTAATTTTCAATTCTGCATTCCACATTTAGCTTCTTTGCTCAACCAATAAAACATGCGAACTAAAACCATAATCTAGCGATCACAGCGTTAAACAATGACTGAGAGTTCAACATGAAGTGGAAGAAAATCGTCGTTAATTATTATTAAAAAATAATAAGTACATCTTATTTATGAATGATACTTAACTTTTGGTAAATATAATATATGTCTAGAACTGGAATACACAACGTTAGTTTCGTTCTGCTTGAGAATCATCAGACTGGAGCATCTGCATCACAATGTTTATCTACTAAGCTGGCAAATCTAGCTAGACACTAACTCGTTCAAAATGCATGATATTTAGTGATATTAGTTTCATTTCATTGTTGTTACTCAGGGATGAAGTTTGATCAGTTTTTGTTTAAATACGTGTGTTATAAGTGAATGCATTAAAAAGTGACAAAAATATGGGGAAATATAATAACGAGAAGGCTTAATTTAGACATTCATATATACGTCAACAAAGAGTAAACACATTTTAATCTGATATAT
This sequence comes from Schistosoma mekongi, assembly GCA_034768735.1. NCBI lineage: Eukaryota > Metazoa > Platyhelminthes > Trematoda > Strigeidida > Schistosomatidae > Schistosoma > Schistosoma mekongi. Next base: position 57,737,242 of record CM068305.1, on the reverse strand, counting down.
TGACGGTGGGCAAATACTGGGGTCTATGGATAATATCTGACTTTCTTTTCCATAATTCGAACTGTTAAAATGAAGTGAACGTAAAGTAATTTGAACTTTTTCCGGTTAATCTTTCTTATCCAGATCACGAATTAACCGTGTAAATATAAGAGATTACAATCAATATATAAAGGAATCATGATTTGAAGTATATGTAAAGTCATTGGTAAAGTAACGATACCCAAAATGTCCTCCTTAACACAAGCTATTCTTAAGGGTGAATTCACCCTATCAAAACCATTTTAACATTTACTACAGAAATGAGTGTTTTTTTCGGATTAAAAACCTCTGATTCTGCTGGCTTCATGAAAGCTGATTTCTAAGCGATAATATCATGCTATGAACGCAAATTTCATTGTTTAGCATCCAAAAAAATTAAATATCCATGTTGATTTATGAACTGGAACAGTTACTTAGTATCATATGCATTGAATCGAAATTTGACCGTAGCACAGGGAAACAAATTTTATTGTGTTACAATATCGTGAGCTTACGAAAAAAATGATAAATTTTATCAGATTTTTACCCTAAACACTTGTACGAATGATAAGTTGACATGATTTATTACTTTTGGTTTACACCATAGTATTAAATGTACTAGTTTTAAGAAGAATGCATGAGTCGAATATTAATATCAACGACTAGTTAAGTCACAAAGAACATCTATGCCAAAATCCATGCATAAAAGAGATGAAACAGTCAAATGAGATTCACTATGTTATTCATAGATTTCATAGTATCCTATTTTAACTACAATATACTTGTAGATTATTGTTGCATCATTAACATTTTAATGATATATAAAAGTATCTTCTATTGTAAATTATCTATTTGAAGTTTCAACCTGATTAACTACTCCTTCGTCATGAAACATCTTTGAACTAGATACTAAAATGTCAGTTCCTTCTTTCATACACTAACAAAGATACATTTAATTTACTTCATCTTAGAATTAGTTTACATTAACCACAGTTCATAATATTTCCTTATACATAAATTTATGAAAAAGCACAGATTTACAAACTACGTAGACATTCAACACTAGTCAATTTGTTTATAGTCCAAGATATATTTAAATTTCAAAACATATCACTTGTAAACGAAACAATGAAAAAATAGATAAGAATCAGTAATGGAAGTATACCTCCTCAAATACTGAATACATTCAACTAATAAGATGATCAAATAATATTAATTATTAGAATAATAAAATGTTCACCTATTCCAATCTTATTTTTCCCATCATCACTACCACTAGGATTATTATTATTATTATTATTATTATTATTATTATTATTATTATTACTAGCATCACTAATATCACATAGCCCAATTATTCTGCCAGTGGAAGATATCATTTCGATGGAATAATACAACAAATGATAAAATCGATTATTAAATAGAGTATGATGTATAAAATGTCAAATTAAAATGACAGACGACTATATGTTCGTCAGTTATCTATCAAATAATACGAATAAATTTATTGATTTTAATATTTGTACATAGATATTACTTGAGAAACAGACAATAAAGTTAGTTAACTTATAAATGTGTGCTACAATATGTTTCATTGATCTATTATTATAGAAACTTATGCCTTTCTCATTGAATTTTAGTTCATTGTTATACACACATACGACTACAATACAAAGTATATTCTACGCATTGTTACCACGTGTTGCTTTTGTTTATGTAACAACTTATTGAATGTAGAAATCTTTTTTACAGACTGAGAAACAGAATTGTTTAAAATATCATCAAGGAAATTATATTCATTTCATTAGAAACCATATTTTAACCAACATTATATTCTTTGTTTTATATTTTAAAAAATTATAATACTAAAAACTTCTACATGAAAGTATCCCGTTTAACATGATATTTATTAAGGAATTTAGACTAGTCAGAATGAATGAGCAGACTGCACTTGAAATGCAATCATGAACATCTAAAAACATTCCAACGTAAATATCATATTCAAAATGGTTTAATTATAATGGTTAGACGTCCGCCGTCAACCTGAAGCTCCTGGTGCGGAATCTGGAGTGCGCACTACTGAGGAGTTCCACACTAGAACGAAACAGTTGTCCAGTGCTCCCTGGTTTTCAATGGTACCCTGCCAACATCACTCTGTGATATATCCGATCAAATAAAATAGATTATTTTGAATTTTGCACCAAAACATTAATCAAAGCAGTTTTTCTTCAATTTCACATGAACTTCATAATCTACTCCATCAAAGCATACTTCAACTAATGAGTTACCAATATATGTATTTCGAATTTCTTAACATTCGACTCACCTATATTTATTATGTGTTATTAAGAAGTGACATTCACAGTGAAAGAAATACCATAGTTTATTGTACACACTGTAAATTTTCTCTATTTTATGAATAACAGCTACATAATATAGCTTAGTATTTAATAGGTCAAACAATTGTATACCAGCCAGTAGACCCAGAGTTGAATATTTATTTTATTTACAGTGATTCTAGTGGTTTTATTAATCATCAAATAACTGGTTTGACTAATAATCTGAAATTAGTAAACTTAGGTGGGTTGGTTGTAAATCACACTGGTATAATCATTCGTTTAATAAGAAAATTACTGTATAGACTGAAGCGCAATCCAGGTTATGTGTTGGTTTATCAGCTCTCACTATCTTGAGTAGTTTTTTTACAGTAATTTTATACAGAACTATAGTTTACGTAACGATTTTATAAACTTATAAATTTTAGCTAGGGATACCAATAATCTCCTAAGTATTGACTAAGTGAGGTATATCCAGCATTTTGACGATAAACTCGTCCAATTAATAGGTGAGTGTTGTATAATAAGGTGTAATTTATAATGATTTAGTTCGAAACACATAGAGCTGTTCTATAATTATATACACATAAGAAAGAGCTGTAGATAACTCCAAACAGTTGTAACCAAATCTTGAGCAAATATCAAGATGTTAAATGCAACTCTCACATATAAACTGAAAAAAAATGAGAAAAATGCTTGCTGCAACAGAAATGTTGCAAATAACCCTAGAGCAAATTTCTGTAAAGTCACTATAGAGGAAAATAGAAAAGCTACATACTTATAAGGTGTTAAATGCCGTTTCCTTCTTGAACTAATAGTCAATAAACAGAAAAATAATAGTCTGATAGCTACACTTTTTCGAGTTTACATTTAGCTGTACTTTATAATAAATTTAATTCTAATCAGTCGATTAGTGTGAATGATATGTGTTCGGAAACTAGTTGCATCGTTCAGCATTGTAAAGTCAGAAGATAACTGGAGGTATTAATCAAATTTGTACTAGATCCTACTTAAAACGTTACCAATACTGATTTATACCATAATAAATTATTACTATCTTCAAGAATTCCTAGAATTCCATAGGTTTGCTAGTAGGTTGGCGAGAACATCTAGAGTATGTACTGATTCATGTTTAGACTACTTATGATTTAGGTAATCTGATTAAGAAATTGTAACTGATTTTATAATCTTCTAGAAAACAGTTGTTCCGTATTTGTAGTTACATCTAAAGACACAAGCCATTTCTCTATTCAAATCAAGTGTCAATGATTTCAGATCAACCAACCCTTCGACAGCGACATCAATCATTATGAAATAGGAAAGAATACATGATGGATCGAAGAATGATTGACTCGTAATTTACATATTTAATGTAATCACCAAACTAAATGAGGATTCAGAGACGAATCGCTGCATCATGTTATTATAGATTACTACTAACAAAATTTAATACTTTACTAATGTCACCGAATTTTCTTTAAAAATACAGTGGTTTGTACCAAACTCATGATATATATTTGATTTATGTAAATTACATAAATGAAAGAATTATCCGTTACTGTTGTTGATTGTTAAAGTCAATCAATCAAATCTAAAAAAAACGTGAGTTCAAGGTCAAACTTGAAATAATATGATGCTGATTTATGACTAATTGGTGTAAAGATGTGATGTGATAAGGAGTATTACAACGATTAGAACATATTCAATGCATTAGAACACAATTAAATATAATAATTATAATTATTATTACTATTAAAATAACAGCTGAACTCACCTGCTTCGCAACGACAAAATTTCTTAAATCTTATTCTCTTCTTACTTCTTTCACAAGGAGGACAGTTGGTATCTAAGTCAGATTATTGATTTTAAAAAACAAAGGATTAAGTTTTACAAGCAACTTCGAATCGAGAATGGAAAAAATATGTAGTTTACATTGTCTAACAAAATATCTCGTTAATTTCGGACATCATCACAGCCAGTAGGCTATACTATTCCTAAAATACTTTGAGTTACTTTTTCATAAAGGTCACATTTTACTATACTTAGCTAGTTCTATTAGGTCCTCTTTACTTAGGCAAAACAAATATATGTGCAACTAACAGGCATTAGCTAGTTTTCAGTAATACTCTATTAAAATTAATCTGTGACGAGTCAAAACAACCATATGGTATCATTCGGAGCCAGTTAAAACATTTTCTACATAGCACTTGAACTGTCTAAGCAAACTGCTTTTCCTGGCAGTTTTCAGTTCATAATTCTCAATAAATAGATCATCAAATCTTGTTCAGTCATTTCATTTTATTAAATCATTAGAATTTCCGAGAATTGGATTTGCGCTAAGCAAAATATACGGTTTAAAATGATCGTATATAATTATTCTTACTAAGCTGAATTCTTTGTTGATATTTTTTATATTTGATGTGATCATACTGGTAACGACTATGTTTTGAACATGTCCGAGATATGTAGAAGTGAAACTAACAAAGTACAATTGGGATTTACTTTTACATATTTACATTACTTAAATTTGATTTAAGTAACCTAACGCTCTCATAAAGAAGTATTTCCCCACTTATTTTTATATTCACAAATAACTAGAAAAAAAACATAAGTAATCACCAATATCACTGAGATTTCCTTAAATATATTTCCTCTCTTTTCCAGTAACTACATATTCATTAAGGAGTTGAGCAATGCTAGAGTCACTTAAAAATTGTCAATAAACTTTAATTTCGGTACGATTTTAAAACGTTTCGGCATCAAATAGGATGTTCCCCTGGGCATCGTAAATAAACTGCCAATGAAAATTCATTTATTCAATCGAATACATTTAGATAATCTAGTCAATGAAAAAACTCGGTAAAATTTTAAAGCGATAACAAAATGAACGAGATGCGATGCATTAGATGAAATATGTGAATTAATTCAATGGTGAAAATATATATAAAGATTTGATAGTGTTTGGAATCATATCACATGAAATAGTCAGTTTAGTTTCTGATATTTTAGCAAGTTTGCAAATGCTTATACGATCAATGCAAACAGTCAGTAGACAATCTGTTTAAAAGCTTTCGCTTTTCTCTTACTATTGTCAATAACATATCAAGATGAACGATGACCCAATATTAACATTATTGCCCAAATATGTTTGCGAAGATTTATTACCATATTTACTGACTTATCAAATATACCTGGAACACTATGCCTGACTCCAACTTATTCACTATGTAAAGTTTGTAAGGTATATAAAAGCCGGTACTTTTGTCAGCTTAAAATCTATGCGAATAGAGTTGTAAATTATCTGATGTCTGGACTATTTTAATACTGTATACTTAGATACGTAAAAGTTTCGAACAGAAATAAAAAACAGCAATATAAATAGAAGAGACAATAAACTGCCTCACATTAGTATTAGATCTCCACTAAGGTAATAAACTGAGTCCCTAAAATAGGCCTGTTGATATCACTGTATATCATTTAGTTTAACACAGTTTATGAATTATGTAGATGATAAACTAACTTTTCGAACTGCTCTAATTCATTGTTTGATATACCCTGTGGATGGAAATATTAATAAAAACTACGTCCTCTGTTTTGCAACATGTTATCAACATAAAAGGAAGATATAACTTTCGGATTGATATATTCCTGATTAGCCGACTGACTATCACATTACTTAGTGTATTGCTAAAGAGCCTTTAAGAAACCATTATTTTACGATGATGTTAAGTATCCTGAGATGATTAGTTTGTTGCATTTCACAGAATTTAGTAATAACACAGAGCAATTTGCTGAAAAATTATAATCACTGTTGTTTAACCAACAAAAGGCTTAAATAGCCTATGACTTACCTTGTTTGCATGACGTTACTACGTACGTTAACATGTCAAGTAATTGTAAGTATCATTATTTATCAACTCTAATGTATATCAAATTTTATCAGTTATTTTAAACATCGTACCTAAAACGTTTTATATGCATGACTTACCAGGCTCTGGTCGTGACAATTGGAATTTGGTTGGGTGAGCTAAAAATAAAAACGGTGTAGATAAATTCATAGATATCAAAATAACAGTAACAACACGAATTAATGAAAGTTATTTGTATGTATATGAAGTTTAAATAGTAGTACTTGTTTCTCTTCATTTTTGTCTGTTTGACTTACAAATGAATACAATAAAATACTGATTGTATAATTATCTCTCATTCTATATTAAAATGGAATACCAATCCCAAACACATACGTATGCTAAGTATTACAGTGGTAACGTTCACATTCTTTAGATTAAAAAAATACCTTATTTGCCTAATGAGAAAATTTATTAATTACTAGGCAGCGATTAATGTTCTGATTGTCAAATTCTTCAAAATACTGATAGAATCCTATCGATTAAGTCCCAGTAATGATGCGATTTTGTCAGTACTATGTTGATACGAAAGGTAATTTAGGGGAGGATAACAGGTATGGAACACTGGGCATAGGTTTAGTACTATATGACGCTCGTTAGCATGGCAAACATGAAATCTTGAAGGAACTGTTACTTCCTTATGAACTCGATCCCGAAATACCTAGTTTTGCCTTTTACTTCAACCACTACATAGTTTTCAGATCATAGTCTAAAATTATGAGCCGAAAACAGTATTAATTTTTTTTGTCTCATTAGTTTTCGTGCATATTAAATGATAAGAAAAATATTAGAGTGCCCTAATTAATACTTTATATGGAGTAGAATTATTACTTGTATATTCATTTAGTAAAGGGAACATTTTTATGTGGACAAAATGTGTTAATCATTTCCTTAAGTAATTGCTTAATAACAACCGTAAGTGTTTTTATAGTTTTAGGCAGTTGACAGTAAGTCTGGGAAATTCCGGAAACTAGGTGTCGAGTTAGTCGACAGTGGATAACATAGAGTAATTTATATATATATATATATATATATATATATATATATATATTAAGTGCATTGATAAAGCATTCTTATAAGAAAAGCCTTTATGAATTTGTTTTATCAATCTATATTATAACTGAATAATTTTCTCATTCTGTAGTAAACGCTTTTATAATCCTACTATTGTCGTTTTGTTATTTGCTGTAATTCAGTAAAATTAATACTTCGTGTATTCTATTTGACATACATAAGTTGTATAAAAACTGCATGACAGTTAATTTTCATTGTTAAAATCTTGCGGTATGGTTAAATTCATATTCGCAATATACATATAGTTGTTTATTTGTTTTTGTCGAGGATATTAACGGAATACGTTTTGTTAGTTATTCAATCTTCCAGACGCGCTTGTATTCATCGTGATGTCTTGTAATTGTATTATGATTTTAGCTAATGACAAAAGAGTAATTTCCCCAGTAAGTTACATTTGCAGGCTATAAATACTGGGGAAGGGGATGAACTGTAGTTAATAAAGAACACCACTGGTAATTACGTAAGCTTACTTTCCAAAAATATCACATTCTGTTATTTATGATCAACCATATCTGTTAAGTAGCTAAAATAACTATGTCTATTTCTCACTTCACTTTCAATAGATAACGAGTTTTCTTTGTTTATGTTATACTTTTTCAAGCTAAAGTTCAATCAATTTTATTATTTGACAATTTATTTTACTAAATTCTTTTCTTTTCACTTTATGCTTTTTTTTTCTACTTTATTCATTAATGTTTCTTTTTTGTTATAGTATTTATAATGAAAATATGATTAGTATTTTCAGTCTGAAGTTAATGAAATCGAGTTATTAACCTACGACTTTATTAGTAAAAGGATTCCATTTTTCTTAGAATGGTTTATCTAATTTTAACTTTATTTTAACAATTTGTAGGCAACAAATTAGACATCTAAAAAGCATGAAAAGTAACATGATGAAAAAAATTTGTTTTCATTACTTTTATATGTGTATCAGTTGAATTTTCAATTAATTAGATAGGAGTGGTGTAAATGTGTTTATGCATACGACGGAAGTCTACTAGGAGATAATGAATGATTGTACACTTGTATGTATATGTCCTCAAGAGTGTATGTTATTTATGTTTAATCTCATAGTGTTAGATAATAACAGAACAATGTAAGGACAGCACTTAATCATGGAAAAATGATTCCGAAGAATAATCGATAATAAGAAAATACAATTTGTTCAATTCATTCCCATTGAGAGAAAAAAAAGATGAAAAATAATTATTGAGTGTTAATGAATTGCAATATTTTCACTTTATTCAAATAGAACTAGACGAAGTATAGTCTTGACAAATTCAGTACAACGGAACTAACTTAATTCTAACAAGGCAATACACATATATGAGTAACGTGTAATTTCAATATATTTCCTATTAAATCCTTTTTCATTACTTTTATTCTTAGTTGTTTTAACACATTTCCAGTTTGTTTAAATAAAGTGGGGATAATGCAATTTTCTCAGGATGAGCATACGGAAATGAAATGAACATTTTGAAAAATATTCTTATGTTTTAACTGTTTTTCTTTACTTTCTAATCGACAAACACTTTACTAAACTATCTGTTGACACAAAAAAACTATCCGAATATATTATTCACTATTATATATATCCATATGTATGAAATAGTAATAGGATAGCCTGAGGCTTTATCCAACAATTAGTCAATAGTAGAGAAAATACTGAACAAATAATTAAACGATGTCAAGCTCTCAAACTGTGAAAATTATTTCATATGCATTTAAAGATTAAGAAGGATATAGAATAGGCAGTAATATCAAGTTAGCCTGTGAGTTAGACTATTTATTCAAACGGGAAGACGTCATTATAAGAAGATTCTGTATTTGCAGCTACAATGTATCTTCTCTGTAGCATCAGTGATCCTTGAGGAAGATTAAATTTAATACGCCAACTGTGTTATTTCACCGCTCAAACAATAATACTAATAACACGACGAAAGATTTATTTTCAAGCGAATACATAATAAAAGTAGCCTTTTAATATCTATTTATAACAAAAGAAATAATCTTTCACTGTTCGCATGAATGAACAAATTTACAACATAAAGAGTAGAGTAATGTTTTTCTCTTTGAAAATAATCAAGAAACTGTACTTTGTATGTCTTTAAACAATTTTAAATACTATAGACCAGACTATAATAATAGACTGTTATTTCATTAGAAACTATTGAAAACATGTTAATGAACTATGAAAATAAAGGTAAAGACAAATAATTAACTAGAAATTTGTTTGTCTACGTTAATATTTACACATTTTTGAATATATTACTAAAATAAATTTTGACATTAAAGTATTTCACAACTTTAGTCAATATCATATTATCATAATGTGAAATTTTGAATAAATGCGGGAAATTCAATAAATAGCTAATAGTTTCACAAGAAATAGAACAGAAATTAAAAAAAAATCTAAACGAAATATCACTTTCATAAAATCTTTTTTTCTCACTAGACAACTTCGTTTTTGTTTTTCATTAAGAAGAAAAATTGTACTTTCCTTCTAATGTTTATACATTAAGTTTACGAAATATTTTTTTTATAAAAATGCGTTGAAACTTATTTTAACGAAAGAATGTAGAAAATTCCAAAAGGAACAATTTTTAAAAATTGCATTACATCATATTGACTCAATCTCTTAGCTATAATATTACAACATCGAAGTATTATCAAGTTGAAGCATCCAATTACATCCTTGAATCTTTTCGTGATGACAATAATGATTCTACCTTTGAATACCGACCGATTGGTGCAGTGAGTTAGACGTTCGACGTCAAATTGAAGCCCATGGTGAGGAATCTGGGGTTCGTCCTTCTGCGGAGTCCCATGCTAGTACTAAACAGCTGTCCGATGCACCCTGGTTTTTGATTGTGCGCTGCCAACATCAGTCTGTCATATTCAATCAACTAAACAATGATTTTATTTAGTGCTATAAATATTATTATAGTCAACCTCAATACCAGTTGTTCAGCATTGCAGCAAATCGGTATTTAATTAATAATAGTTGCCGCAGAAAATATTATTGTGCATCTAATAGTCAATATTTACTATATTTCTTAAATCTTAAAATAGTTTCTACCATTTTAGCAGCAACGATTTTGTTTCCACCTATTATATGTATGAATTTTACATTAATCATCTTTCTACATATTTAAACGACAGATAAGGCAAAAAACATGTTAACGAGTGATATATTTCCATTTGAGATTTTCAGTATATGACATTGAAGTTGGTTGAAAGCTTTTTCGTATTAGTGTATAAGCATATGAGGTTACCACACATAACTATTTCGTTTAGAACGGATATAGGCGATAGAATTTTATATTAACATTTGAGAAGGCTGTCAGTAACTCGCATCTAGCCAGGTGAACGATTATTGTTTGTTTGTTTCTTTTTATTTTATTATATCTACTTTGTCATGTTATCAATTGTCGTATGCATGTTTAACAAGTGAATTTGATTTTTTAACAGTCTTCATTTATAATTCGAATAAAATATGAAGAAATTGTTTATTGGGTAGTGATTATGCTGACACGTAGGGCAACACCAGGATCACATAGTACTTGAGAATGAATGGTCATTTAACTGTTGTTTAAGATTAGCAGATAGACATTTACTCAGATGCAATAATTCCACTGTGTATTGTATTTAGTATTTAATAATTGAAAGCGGCTAAAACAGATTTACCCATCTATGTGTTTCTTTTTAAAACCTAGGTTTTAGGGAGTATGTTCAACTGCTCTCATTACATCTTGTTGTTTTAGAAGCGGTTATAATTCACTTCATCATGGCTAAATTTTACAACAAAGTAAGATATGATGCAGACCGATGAACCCAATTCCATAGTTTACTAACAACACCAGTTTGCTTTTCATTCTAGGATATCTTCTTAATAAAGGCAGATTAGCATGCATAATGTCATATCAGTCTCATTTAAATTACAAAGTGAGTGTAAAACTTTGCGTACTGTCGATATCACAGAACTATGTCTGATAGGCATCAAGAACTGAAGCATTTATCACGTTATATGATGAAAACTACCGAATGTGTATATTATTTTTCTTCCTTATTTTAAAATCAAATTCTACATTTGAATGGCATTCCCTAATAGACATATTACAACCACTTAGCAATTTTCTTTCTGACAGTAATCGAATTCAAAGATATGTATTGAAGAAATCTTAACTATTGCAAGTTAACAAACAAAATCCTCTCACAAAATCCAAGTGATGTTATAATCTAATAATAATTAGAACCTTTCTCTGCCTTTTAAACCAGTCGTTCCGACAGTTTTAAACTATAAATGGTTATTTTATTGATTTCTACAATACAGAGCATTCAAGAGCCTTGTGTTTGTAATTGTTCACAATTATACATAGTAAATCAATTTAAAAATGATTATTAAGGAAACTATAGTGTATAATAAAATTGACACTGAACATTTCTGTTACGTATATGTGAGTATTAACAATTCAGTAATATGCACACCTTTTGATTCTAAATTGTACAATCGGTGTATCTTCTGATAACTTCAAATAGATTCTTTCGATAGCTTCACAAACTAAAATTTAAACCATAGTTGATTGTCTCCAAATCTATTAACAGTTATTCTATTAGCATTAATATAAAAACTAAAGATTGTATTTTCTATCTGTCAGAGAAAAAAATATATTATACTATTCACCTTTCGACCGAATTCTCGTGTTAATTAATTTCACTTTCAATTCAATGTATAATGATTTGTTAACAGATTAAATGATTATTATGATAATATGTATTATGAATTTAATGCAATATGTTAATACATGATTCAACTAACCAATATATCAAGTAAAACAAATGTAAGGTCAAATAAACTGTTGTTACTATAAGCATTACTAAGATGAGATGCTTTAACAATTTTATCTTTAAGACTATAATTCATTCTGTTCTACAGTACTACAAATAATAATTTTAGCAAAATATACATAAAGCAGTTTTGTAATGATGATTTTAATAACCATGAATTACAGCCTAACTTGATCAATTATTTCTAAAACCTAAGAATTTTACATATGGTTACGTATAATCATGCTTACACTTATTGGTTTGATTTATTTAAGTGTTTTGTAATCTTACTTATTATCACTAGTTGACGCTGGTCAAATAATTATTGATGACTATGTACCACACTCTACATAACTGTTTCGTTTTTATTTCAGACACTTTATAATTGGCTATCTATAATTCCAAGATCGACTATACTCTACGTTCTTACATCACGTGATGAATATAATATTATTAACTCATTCAGTCGGAATAAGATGGTTTATGTTTCAAAAACCTGTGAATTTGTAATGTAGCACGTTTACTATATAATAAAACTGATAAATTACTGTCCAGTGATTTCTCGTCTTCAGTAGTCATTGGCTTAATGCGAATTTCTAAAGAAAACTACCATCAAATTGCATAAGTTCACAAACCATTTACGTAGACAGTACATATTACATACCTACTGTCCACTAGTTTCAGCACAGATTCCCCAAGGTTATTATGCAAAGATAGCATGTAGAGATAGCTAAGTCAAAAGCGAGGCTATAACTCAATAGTGCTATTGCATAATGTTTGTGCCGAAGTTAAAAATCTGAATTATTTTTTCCTGACAACCAATATTGTGTTCACTTTGAGATCTAAATGTTTCCAGTGCTCTCATTTGTGGATCACAGATGAGTACCAAGTAGGAATTCTGAAACTGAACAACAATATATCCTAGCTTATGTTCTTTTCAATGATCTTCAAGTTTATACCGTTTTGTTTCAGTTTGGATTATTGCATGAGGTTAGGTATATGATTCCTTTAAATTTCCGATATTGAAATTAATTTGATAAATATGGTCTCGAAATTTGATGAATATCGAAAATAAAAGAACCTCTTCAAAGATAACCTCTTAGTAGTTGGAAATTTTGTCTGACTAGTGATTCAGTTACAACTACTTCAGAACTAAGTATTTCATAGTACCTATTGGGATGAAAAATAATTTTTAGTTATACTTTGTATATGTTATTGGCTGAATTAATGTTAACTATCGTTACGCGTGCCACATAAACATGATTAACAGTGTTTTGTGTACATATTCTGGAAGTATCTTTTAAAAGGTTTACTAAATTCAGCTGAAGTCTGGGTTTCTATCAACAGAATTACTTGTACTTTTTTAAATAAACCCATTATCTTATAAAGCCACCTTTGAAGATATTCTCTAATCTTCAATTTATATTTAAGTGAATATTTTAAAAGTGGATAGTCAGTAGTGAAAATTTAACTATTGTCGATTCTGGCACTATATTAGTTAAACTGTCACTATTATTGAACTCCGTTTACTTTACAACAAGTCAATCCATAATACCTAGGTGCCATGTTCTCTCTCAGTATAAAAATTTTGCTTTCATATAAAAAATGAAACTTGTATACAAAGTTCATATTAAGACCTAAGGAAGGATAGGCTTGAAAAGGATTTAATTTCTCCTATTAGTACACACTCCTATTAGTACTAAAATAAATAGATATACTAAAGTCAATGGCTTCATTCCAATAGTCATCAACTTTTAATGATCAATCTTACAATAAAGCTGACTATTTTGTAATCACTAATGAAATATATAACAATAAACACTTGTTTATACCGCTTACGTTCATATGGAAATCAGTAAACAAATAAAGACTTCTAAATTGATCATTAAAAAAGTTTAAAGGTAAATAATCACTTCAATTTAACTCCACAATAGTGTTTAACCATACTAAACTAATCAAAATAAAACTTATCAACATTATAATAATTCCAAGATTATACTGTAGCAAACACATTATTTGCATACTAAGCCCTATTATTTATATGATGAAGATATACTCATTATAAAGAAGGATTAATAACATTCATTTATTAAATGGAAATGATTATTATCAATCTTGACTCATACTTGATATGTTATTTCATATATATTCAACAAAGTATACTCAAATAAAATTCAATTATCCAATATATAATGGATAAATAATCATTGATAATTGAACTGAAAATATCTATGTTTGTTTATTTATTCTAATAATACTGTTATTATTATCATTATTATTCTACAGAAAACAAGTAAGTAGTTGTTTATTGAATCCTCTTGTGAACAAATGAATAAATAAATAAATAACATCAGTGAATTATTTTATAAAAACTTCAATCAATGTGAATAAAATAGAAGAGATTATTCCTAAGAAGAAAATCAAAAATGTTTATTAGATTTATAATATTAAGTTTATTGATTAGTTATGATTGATCTTGGCGGCCTGCTTAAAATCCTGGGTTACCTTTTTTACCAATATCTCAACAAGTTATTTTTCCGTTTTCTGTTTTGTTTTAACTGCCCCATCATGTCCCAAAATCGCATTGTGTACTCACGCAAATTTATAAAATGTTTACGACCTATCATGTGCAATTCAGTTAGATCTAAACGCAAACATCATGGTGGCTGGCAGCATGCGTTAAACAAAGAATCAATATTCATCAGATGTTTATCTTCTGGCAGAACGCGACGCTGCTATATCAGGATTCAAGCACCACATGTTCTATGTGATGAAAAGTTTGTGAGAACCGATCTAATCAGAAATCTGTGCTCTTAAAAATACGGATTGTTATGAAATGCAAAGACTCTTATTCCTTATGTTACTGTTATTTGTTGTTGTTGTTAATAATACAAAATATGTATCTTTTTTATCAGATGTTGACACGGTAAAAAAGTAACTTGTTGAGACATTGCATGCTGAAAATTCATATTGTACTAAAAATACTACTGAATAAAGCTATTATTATTATTATCGTAAATGAAATAGAAAAATAAAACAAACAAAATAAACAAATCACTTATTTTGATCATGTTTTATTTATGTTAATCAACAAAAACTTTATTTTATTCATGTAGAAGAAAATAATCTAATCAGATTTCAATGATATCTAAATGAATGTAAATTGTTTTCATCAAACTAATAAAATTTGTTTAAATATATTTATCATGTTCAATTGTTTAGTATTTCATTATAGTTTATAGTATAATTTATATATAATTATTTCTTACAGTGACTAGATGTAATATACAAATTCTGTAACCAGATAATTTATAGTACTTTAAAAGTTATCAACGGATAACTTTAGATCAAAAACTTGTAACTGATAGTCATTGACTGTAGTACTATGAATTTAATGATTGATTATTAAACATAATGGTTTGAATTTAATGAAATCCTATTTTGTTTATCATATCAACTAAGCTGATATATTTCATCTTTCAAATTAGTTATCGAGGAATTTTCTTAGGTTTCCATAATAAAGCTTCTTTATACACTATACTTCTGCATTTTATACTATTCATGTAGTACTTTTCCTTCATGTTCTATTAAAACAACTAATTAAATTACACTATAAATTTTCTTAATTGCAACTCTTTTCAATAGTCATAATCGATGAGATTGTTTTTAGGTGTAACTTATAATGAAGTATCGAAGTTATCTCTTTTACTACTCCTCTGTTTATCGGCATAACTGAAAGGTTACCGTTTATTATATGCTGATTATAAAGCTGGACACTAATAAATTCCGTCTTAAATGAACATTTAGTAAGCACCACTGTGAATGACTATGAAAACGGTGATATAATTAACTGATATTCCCCCTCCCATGAAATTTATATCCAAGCAATTAATATATATATTTATACTAATTGAAATTTGTACGCCGATAAATAGTATTTGAAAGATTAGATACAGTATATTTTGCATTTAATACGACCATTTTATTGATGAGGTTACTTATTTCTGAGACTTTTATCGCCATTTTTAAACAACTTCATCAATTTCTACTTCAATACATTCTTACATCATACTATTTTACCAAATGTATTGATTTATATTTACTTAAATATTAGTCTTATACAACTGAAATATAATTGAATTGAAGTGGTTTGTGAAGATTGGTATTAAGTTTGATTGTTTGGATTCGTCATAGATTAATGTTGGCAGGGTACTATTGAAAACCATAAAGTACTGAATAGCCGTTTTGTCCTAGTATGGGACTCCTCAGTAGATCACACCCAAGGGCTTCAGGTTGGTGAACGTCTAATTCACTGCACCACTGGGCAGGCTGGCATTCATTGGTAGGATTCCCACTTCTATCAATTTGTAATATAAAGCAACGAGCGTTCATCGTCATTGGTGACAAGGCAGAACTCCACTAGTCACGGCTATGGCGCGTAATGCTAAGGAGTCCCATACCAGGACGAGACAGCCGTCTAGTACTTCCTGGTTTTAAATGATACTCTGTCAACACCAATCTGTGAAGAATCCAGTCAACTAAATGAAATGTGATTGTTAGGTTACCTGGAAATATGCTCATATCCATGCATCAGTTATTGTCAGTTTACATGGTTAGTCGCTTGATTGGATCTATGACTCAACTTTCATATTTTATTATTATGTTATCTTATTTACTAATCTATGTTTTAGATGATATAATCAATTAATGATACTTTAACATGTTTTAATTGGAAGATAAAGGGATCTTCTAAATTTATTGAACATATGTTTGTACTTTAACTGTTTCTTTTATATGATGTAACATATGACATATGTACAACATGAATAACGTTGAGCACTGACTAATGTACTTGTTTTAATCAGTCTTATCAATAAGAAAATAATCCATTATGACCTTTACATCTTAAATGTTTACATCGTAAATGTTTTGAATAAGTGAATAATCAATATTATGACGTAATGCATAAAATAATTGAATGTGATCACTATTCATATTCATTAACTTACATGTTTGATCATTCTCTTTTCTTCTATGTGCATAATGTTCCATAGCTAAAATAGTATTTAAAAAAAAAATCAATGAAAGTAGTTCTATGAATTAATTACAATCGATATTATGATGTAATTTTTACAAAGAAAATATTTATTGAAGTTGAAATGGTTTTGCCTTGAAAGGTGTTCAGTTTAATTGTTAGTGTTCGTCATAAACGGATGGTTATTTAGTAGCATTAGAAACAAAGGTGCCCTAGGCAGCTGTTTCTTTCTAGTGTGTGACTCCTCGGCAGTATAAATCGTCGATTCGGCGAGGGAATTTAACGCAGCAGTCTTCAGGTTTCACGAAGACCATCTACCCTCCACCACTAGGCGTGCCGGCGTACAGTGGCAGAATTCCCACTTCCGTCAATTTGTAAAGAAGTGCGACAATTAGTTAATGCTATTGGTGGTAACTGTCTTATGTGTCTGAATCCCACTGGTTACGATTTGTCGGGATTCTTAGGCGGAGCTGAGAGTACATACTTCTAAGGAGTCCCATATTAGGACGGGACAACTATCCAGTGTTTCCTGGTTTTTACTGGTACCCAACTAACATCAGTCTATGACGAACACAAACAAATAAACTAAATACACACGCAATTATAAATGACTAGTCTGTTTAAACCTCATTTACCACAGAAATATTATACAGTATTACAAAGATATAATTGATGATAAACGGTGACTTTTATGAGAGTAACAGACTGTAGGATTTCAGGCAATCCGGAGTTCTACTTACGAAATTTCACATCAATTAAAGAGGGATTTCATATAAACGAGAAAACTATACCTGAGTTTTTCTTCTTTTATGGGACTCTCGAAACAACATTGTCCATAACAACTTTTAAGATGTTAAGTCTGAACTCTATCAGTCACAACTTCTCACTAGAACTTCAGAAACATCGTGATGTTAGTCACTAGTAAGCTTATTAAGTCACCTAAAATAAAGTGGTTTGTGGATTTACGTATTGTACTTAGTTTGATAGCCACCATCACGGAGTGATATTAGTTGCTTACCAGTGAAAACCAGGGAGTATTAGACAGCTGTTAATTAGAATTACATTGATTTAAAATTTGAACAGTAACCACTGACGTGGAGTCTAGTTCTTAATGATGATCGAATTTTATCATCCAGTCTTGCAGCATAAATAACATTCAAGTTGAAAGAATCGATAAGATAGAACTTTTTAATTTTCGTTGAATGGATACAATTTTGTCGATTGCCATCTAGACATACCTACAGACTTAAAAGAATTGTCGACCGATTGTGAATGTCAGGCAATTTAGCATACTTCCAATTACTGAGTTCTATCAACTTTGGTTAATTCATATTTGAGAATAAATATTTTGGGCGTAGAAAAATCTAATTTAAAATTTCATAAAAGAATAAGATCAAAACTATTTATCACTAATTCACCCCATCTTAAAGTATAACAGATATTTTACGTATATTTTTAAATAGTGAGGTAGACTTTTGACCATGAGTGAAGAACTTACAGTTTATAAAGTTATCGAAAGTTTATCATTTTATTTGATAACCAAAACTATTTAAGATCCACTAAACAGATGAAAAACATTTGTGAACTGTCAGATGTAATCGAAATGAGATTACGTAACTGATAAGGTAGGTATCACCTTATAGTATTACTAAACCTTAAAATTTAATCATATATGAACGATGAATTCAGAGACCATTTGTAAAATAAAAGCTATGAAATTAAAGAAATGTCAAATCTTAGTCAATGACGAATAAAGTTTGACATCTGTCAAACAAACTAGACAAAGAGAAAATGTTCGTACAGCAAAAATGATCTAATAAGGATGTTTCTTTTAAAAATAACTCTATGACTACTGTTTACTTAATTTCACAAGATGACCGTTTAAGTTACTACCTATCCTTTAATCAAAGAATCATTTTTTTTATCATGACACTTTGTAAGTTAACGAAGTTCTATTTAGTGTCTAGTAATTACTTGACAACAAGATTCCTTTAATAAGATCAACTTCGGTTTGAATATCTCACAATGCTGAGAATAAAGATGACAGATTAATTGTTTAATTCAATTAAATTTGGAATCATCACTAAATCACTTAAAGATTTTGGTAATGTATATAGTATAATAGATGATGATTTGGGAGAAGTAATAGAGATGCAGATAAATTATGGATATCATTGAATTAAGGTAGATTGTGGAGACTTATTAAGTTTCAATTGGTGAATTCGTCAGAGATTGATGTTGATTGGGTACCCTTCAAAACCAGAGAGAAGTGGACATCTGTTTCGTCCGAGTGTGGGGCTTCTTGGTAATGTACACCCTAGTTTCGACCCAAAGGGCTTCAGATTGGCAAACATCTCGCACTCTGCACCACTAGATGGTCATCCAGTTGCAAAATTCTCACTTCCATCAACTTGTGATATAGAGCAACAATTATCGAGTCATCGGTGATAAATGCCTCACTTCCAACAAATCTGAACTCCCCCCAGTCACGACTTCTCTCTATAGCCTTAGGAACATCCAGAAATTATCCACTAGTGAGCTATTTATTGCAAATGAATTGAGTAGGTTTGTAGGGATTTGAAATCACAAGTCCTATTTCTCATGAACGGTAAACAAACACAATTATGAAGCATTACAAACATGCTGCTTCAATGGCATAATCAATAAATTTTTGAATGATCAGATATAAGCTTGTAGCTTTTTGTTCTTATAACAACGTCTTCTGATGACCTTATAAGCTGAAATCATTGAACGAAGTGATCATTTATCTCAGTAACTTATTGAATAAATATCTATGCATAATTTATGTTACATTAATCTATATTTGTCTTATGAAGGTAAGACGTGATTTGATAAAGTGCATGTCAACATATATTCTTCTATTTTGTATGACTAGGAAGATTTCAATTATTATGTATATTTATGGTTAACTTGTTATTCTTGATAAACAGTTAAATGGATATTAATATAAAACTTGTGAGATGTTAGATCACATATACAATTTATGCATTATTGGAGAGGCAAGTATGCATTAAGCAAAAGTAATAAAAACTTTGTCGCTAGATGTTAATCAACATGAGGAGCATATAATACATGATAATGAATGGTTGCAACACATAATGTAAAGTAGGTGGGAGATGAGTTATTATTGAAGGTTGAGTCCTATGAATGTAACTGCTCACTAATAAGCCAAGCGCTTTATTAATTTATCTATAATCAACCAAAACTACAAACATTTCACTGAAAACAAGTAAACGGTCTTGACGTACAGTTTGTGCAACATATCTTAATAAGATAAGAATGTTAGGCATAACAAATAATAATGAGTTTACTAATGTAAGGAATTCTTCTTAGCTCACTGGAACATTGAAAACCCATTTGTATCAATTTTCATTAATCGGATACATATTCTTATTCGTGTTTATAAAAAGTCAATGACTGAAACACAAGATACTACAGATAGTGATTACTTAGCAATACGGAATAGCATATAAGAATAGTTTGTAAGTTCAACTGTATAAAAGATAACTAAGCGAATATTCTAGTAAAAAATGAATAAACTGAAAAAAAGTATCAAACCAATTTCTTCTCAGGAGTGAAGAAAAAATCATCGCTATAGATTAAACAATCATTTCCTATGAAAACAAATAATCTGATAGAGTATAACTTCAAGGCAAAACTGATTTTCAGATGAACATTAACAGTGAAGCTATGAGATAGTATATTACATCACAGAGTATTAATAAATGAATTATATAACTTAAGAGATTTCGCAAAACATAAATTCACACAATTCTGAAGCACTACATATTATTACCTTGATGAAATTGATTACACTAATACGGTAGATCTAAATAGCAAACTTAAGTATGATATAACAATCCAGTGATATGTAGTAATTCCAGTCAATTTAAAATTAATATCTACGAACTAGTGTATGCATAAGAAATGCTAACCGACTTATGAATGCACATTTATATTAGTTTTATGTAGTTCTAATAAGAATTCTAATAATAACCATTCGAGCCTGGAACAAGTTACATTTCTGGTTGGTAAGACAAGGTCATTCTAATTAAATTATTAGCATCACTTTCAGGATATATACAAACACATCTTACAATGTACATGAAGTCTTTGATGAAAATGAATGTGCAACAAAATTATTGAAAATGAAGACGAAACCAAAAATGGAAAGAAATGATAGGAAGACATAGCTACAAAAATAGCCATATTTCTATCATACCTTATTTATGCTAGTAACTGGCCTTAAAATGATTTATCACTTACCTGTTATATGCATGAAACTTATGATATTTTGGTAATATGAAAAATAAGTTGAGATATTATACAACTGAGTGTTAAGGCCTTTTGTAAAAATATGAAAACACTCATCAGGAACAATGCAAAAGTACCAGGTAGTAAGGAGTATATTCCTCGAATATATACAAAAACATATTATTTTTAAGTTGGATTGTGACTGGCAAATGGAATCCAGGACGCACGTTTTTTCCTATTTCGGACTCATCGGCTGGATGTACCTGCATCCCAATTTTGATGTTCACACCGGGATTCGAACTCATTTCGCTTCGTGCCAAACACCACTGAATTCACCACTAGACTATTGAGCCCGGATGGTAATACTTGTGCGACGAGAGCATATGTAATTAGGATAAACTTGTATCTTCCCGTTGATTTGCTATGGATTGAAGCTGCTCAGTCTCTGATGTTATATGGGCATCCTGAGTGGATTGCCTCGATATAGCTGGATTCCGCTTGCCAGTCACAATTAAACTTAACGGCAATACTTGTCATTAACATCTATATCGAAGCAATATACTCAGAATGCACATATGGCAACAGACACTGATCAGCTTCAGTCCATTACAAATCAACAGGAATATACAAGTTCATCCTAATTATATTCAGAAACAAACTTTTACTTATGTGATTAAATAACAATCGAATCAAAACGAAGTGACGATTTTTGTACTTCATTCGGCTTGTGTGATATTTAGATTGGTAGAAATGATTTAAAGAAACAAAGTTATTATTAATATGTTAAACTCATTAATAAAAATGAAATTTATATTTGTACTGACAAATATGCAGTTGTTTAACAAAATGTGAATTGACAAACTTATATGTCAATGAATTTAGCAGATTGTTCCAAATTGCGGAAAACGTTTGACCAGTTATCTTATAATAGCAATGTCTTTATAATTGATATCAGTTTGTGAGGGCCACCTGAGTTTAAACTATTTATCACTCTACAATTTCTACTATTTCGATTTTACGAATTGTATAGCATTTTAGATTGTGATGGAAATTTGTGTCCATACTATAGATTATGTTCCTACTAAGACAAAAAATTGTTGACTGCATTATTCGGAATGTTCACTGGCGTCTAGATATTTACATACTGCTTGTTAATCAAAATAACGTCAAACTCATGATCTGTTTAGATTCTTTTGGAAATATTCTATAAATTGAATTAAAACCAATACTTTGTACCCCAGTAGTTTTACGGGCTTTTGTGAAAGTAGATTTAAAGTATTCAAACTAATGATTGGCATATCTAATTCAACTTCAGCACATATCACATTAGTACATTTTTAAATTAGGAATAAACGAAATATGATTCGCAACGGTGAGTCTAAGCAGTAAGTAATATGAAATAACTTCTATTGCTTACAGTCTATAAAGAAGAGATCTAGGCTTTTAAATGAAATTTGCAATACAGAAAGAAGAGGTTCAACATGACTTGATTATTAGTTTTAAGTGATAGTAGGTTTGTTGAATTTGTGGTTTTGATCTTCTGTGGGGTCAAAGATGGGCACTGTTGAGGAGTCCCAAGATGATTAATGGATATAAGTGGTGGAGTAACTGAAACAATTACTTGATATGAGAATTGTAAGCCAGACTCAATCAATCAATGCCTGTTACCCCCCCCCAAGTGGAGCATAGTCCGCCCATCAGCATTCTCCAACCAACTCTGTCCTGGGCATTCATTTCCAGCTCTTCCCAAGTGCTCTTCATTCCCTTCTTGTCTGTCTCCAATTCCCGACGCAATGTGTTCCTGGGTCTTCCTCTGTTTCTTTGGCCTTTTGGATTCCAAGTTAGTGCTTGTCATGTGACACAGTTTGATGGTTTCCTTAATGTATGTCTAATCCACCTCCAGCGTCTATTCTGATTTCTTCCTCGGCTGGAAGTTCATTTAGTTCTCTGCTACAGAAGGTTGTTGTTGATGGTATCTGGCCAACGAATCCTCATTATCTTACACAGACAGTAATTTATACACTTGCATTTTCTGAAGAATGCTTTTCGTAGTTCTCCAAGTTTCAGCTCCTTACAACAGAACTATCTTAACACTTGTATTGAAAATTTTGACTTTCATATTGACTGACAGTTGGTTTGAGTTCCAGATGATTTTCAGTTGTAGAAATGCTGCCGTTGCCTTACCAATCCGCGTCTTCACATCCGAATCAGACCCTCCTTGCTTGTCGATAAAGCTGCCCAAATATTTAAAGGTTTCAACATCTTTTAGAATTTCTCCTCCAAGTGTAATTGGGTGTTTGTTGTTTTGTATCAAAGGATCTTGCTTTTCCATTTGCATATGTTGAGGCCTACTGCTTCCGAGGCTGCTGCTATATTGTTCGTCTTCATCTGCATTTGGTGTTGTGTGTGGGGTAGAAGAGCAATGTTGGTCATCTGCAAAGTCCAAGCCATCTAGTTGCGTCGATGTTGTCCATTGTATTCTGAGAGTGTCTTCAAATGTTGCAGTCTTCATGATCCAGTCGATGACTGGTAGGAAGAGGAAGGGCGACAGTAAGCAGCCTTCTCTGACACCGGTCTTCCCTTCGAATGAATCTGTGAGATGACCTCCATGCACGATTTTACAATGTAGTCCGTCGTAAGAATTCCGTATGATGTTGACTAACTTCTCGGGTACGCCGTAATGTCGTAGAAGTTTTTATAATATTCTCTTATCCACGCTGTCGAATGCCTTTTCATAGTCGATGAAGTTGATGTAAAGTGGTGAATTCCATTCAATTGATTGTTCAACAATGAACCGTAGAGTAACTATTTAATCGGTACACGGTCGATCTTTACTCAATATGGCCTGTTGATCTCGGAGTTGGCCGTCGACTGGGTCCTTTATTCTGTTCAATAACACTGTTGAAGACCTTTCCTGGTACTGAAAGTAGAGTGATGCCTATGTTGTTCTCACAATTGCTAAGATCGCCCTTCTTTGGTATCTTGATGAGGTATCCTTCTTTCCAGTCTGCTGGAACTTGTTCTTCCTCCCAAATTCTCCTGAAGGGAATGTGGAGTATCTTTGAAGTTGCTTCTATATCTGTCTTCAGTGCCTCACGAGGCTGGTATGTTGTCTAATCCTGATGACTTACCACTCTTGATCTGTCTGATGGTCATTTTGATTTCTTCGACTGTTGGTGGGTCTGTGTTTATAGGGAGACCCGTGGCTGCTGATTCGATGACTGGTGGGTTCAGTGGGGCTGGTCTATTCAAGAGTTCTTGGAAGTGTTCTACCCACCTGTTTCGTTGTTCATGCACTTCAGTGATTGGTTTGCCAGCCTTGTTCTTGATTGGCCGTTCTGGCTTATTGAATTCCCAGCTAACTTCTTCGTTGTATCGTATAAGAGCCTTATGTTTCCTTCTCTGGCAGCTTTTTCCGCTGTCATTGCTAGGTCCTCAACAAATTTTCGTTTATCCAACCTGATGCTCCTCTTCACTTGCTATGTTGTCCATTGTATTCTGAGAGTGTCTTCAAATGTTGCAGTCTTCATGATCCAGTCGATGACTGGTAGGAAGAGGAAGGGCGACAGTAAGCAGCCTTCTCTGACACCGGTCTTCCCTTCGAATGAATCTGTGAGATGACCTCCATGCACGATTTTACAATGTAGTCCGTCGTAAGAATTCCGTATGATGTTGACTAACTTCTCGGGTACGCCGTAATGTCGTAGAAGTTTTTATAATATTCTCTTATCCACGCTGTCGAATGCCTTTTCATAGTCGATGAAGTTGATGTAAAGTGGTGAATTCCATTCAATTGATTGTTCAACAATGAACCGTAGAGTAACTATTTAATCGGTACACGGTCGATCTTTACTCAATATGGCCTGTTGATCTCGGAGTTGGCCGTCGACTGGGTCCTTTATTCTGTTCAATAACACTGTTGAAGACCTTTCCTGGTACTGAAAGTAGAGTGATGCCTATGTTGTTCTCACAATTGCTAAGATCGCCCTTCTTTGGTATCTTGATGAGGTATCCTTCTTTCCAGTCTGCTGGAACTTGTTCTTCCTCCCAAATTCTCCTGAAGGGAATGTGGAGTATCTTTGAAGTTGCTTCTATATCTGTCTTCAGTGCCTCACGAGGCTGGTATGTTGTCTAATCCTGATGACTTACCACTCTTGATCTGTCTGATGGTCATTTTGATTTCTTCGACTGTTGGTGGGTCTGTGTTTATAGGGAGACCCGTGGCTGCTGATTCGATGACTGGTGGGTTCAGTGGGGCTGGTCTATTCAAGAGTTCTTGGAAGTGTTCTACCCACCTGTTTCGTTGTTCATGCACTTCAGTGATTGGTTTGCCAGCCTTGTTCTTGATTGGCCGTTCTGGCTTATTGAATTTCCCAGCTAACTTCTTCGTTGTATCGTATAAGAGCCTTATGTTTCCTTCTCTGGCAGCTTTTTCCGCTGTCATTGCTAGGTCCTCAACAAATTTTCGTTTATCCAACCTGATGCTCCTCTTCACTTGCTTGTTGACTACGGTGTATTCGGCCTGTGCCTTAGCTTTCTCTGCCCTTGTCTGGCTGTTATTAATCGCTATCTTTTTGCTCCTCCTTTTTTGGATCTTGTCTAGAGTACTAATAGAAATTCATTCTTTTTGGTGTTGTTTCTTGGGACCCAAAACCTCCTGACATGTTGAAGTTATTGTTTCTTTAATCTCTTTCCAGTCGTCTTCTATATTAGTTCCACCTTTTTCTAGTAGATCATGAAATGCCTGTAACTTGTTGTTGAGAGTTATTTTGAATTCGTTGCGTTTGTTAGTATCCCGGAGAAGGGCTGTATTAAACTTGTGTAATGCTGCTACTCCAATTGTTCAGTGCTTCCTCAGCTAACCGTCACGGTTTTACTCTTGTGAAAGCCAGACTGACTAGAGGATAATTTATATTCACAAAAACAATCACCAATATAAACAATAAACAAATATTTAGTTACTAGATAATTTAGTGTTATAGATTTAAACAATGAAATAGTATACTCTTTGTTTAAAATCATGAAAGTCAATTTATTACACAACAAAGTATGAAAGAAGAATTACTGCCTTGTCTGTCGGGATATTTTACCAAGGAAACATGATCCGATATGTGTAAATATCGTCCTAATTTTGGCTAGATGATAATATTTTTCTATATCAAGGGTCCACTAATTTTTGATTTCACTTGGCGCCAACAATTTAGCCTACTGACTTCTCAAGATATAAATCACTTGCCAATCAAATGTAAAATGGTGGTGAGAATTAGAACCATATCATTATTTCACTAATTATTAAGCTGTATTGTTGGTTGAATTAATACTAATTATATAAATGATTGAAATAATATGTGATTGTTTTTATTTGCTAAGGGCAATGTATAAAACCACCTGGGAATTTATTTAATATATTTTGTTTGTCCTTTACACATGCATTATATGCATATGAGCAAAAATTAACTTCAGTAGCTTGAATAAATTAAGGTCAACAATATGGAAAATCTCATAAATACCGCCAGATATCAAAACAAACTGAAACCTAAATGTCAGTGAAACATAACAATTTCTTAATTTGTTTAGTGTTTACCTAATTCATATTATATTACCTTCTAATTAAATAATTAAAATTAGAACAAATAGAAATTTTCTAAAAACATAATAGAATGAAATGAAAAGAAATAATATGGAATAAATATGAATCAGTGAAATATTTGTGAATTTAGTTACTGAAATAATTTTATTCACAGGTCTTAAAAATCATGTTACTATGTTTGACAAAGAAACTGATACAATGTAAAAACAAAACCTGAATTATCCCAAATTATAAATTCTAATGGATTTTAATAAGCGAAATCTATTAAAAACAATTAACACGACAATAAGGGAAGTTCACTAGTAATGACATTCAGTTAGTTAGTGTTAATCAAGAGATAGATACGTAAATACGATACATTTCAATGAGTAACATTATTTCAGTACACACATAGTGGTATATTCTTACTTAAATCAAGTAAACCCTTAAGGTAAGCGCTGACAGTCGCCTTCGAAACATTTTTTGAGCACAAGCATGCAAATACAGTAGTAGTCATATTAAAATATACAAATATTGCACCCTCTAACCTACAGCGGTTGCTGGAACATGGATAAGTTACATAATTTTTCTGCTTCAATGTGCAGCCACTTATTTGACTGCCACGACACAATAGAGGTGCTTTCCGATAACGTAGCCAATTAGTTAATGGACATAGATTTTGTGGTAAAAACAAAGCAAATAACTTTGACACGAGGCTTTACTTTAGTTACATCCAATTGATGGTGGTCATGATATAAAGAGAACTAAAGCATTTAGTGTCGTTCGTAGTTTTGCAAAATATCTACCAAGCAGGATTCAATTCCATCCATTTCACATAATTGAGATGTTATATTTTCTAGTCAACAATCTTTATGTTCATAAGAATGTAGATTTTTATGTCTCACATTATATGGTAATGGTAAATGATTATCTGAATTTTCCTGGAGTCCAACTACAACCCTTCACTACTAAAAGTATTATCTATGCATTATGTTGTTTAGTATCACATAAGATTTATTGATAAGTATTCTAACCACCCTCTATAGGGTATATACCAAACTAGCTTATGATGCTCTCTTCGTTTCTTATCACTATAACTATAACACTTGTCATCTTACTACTCATTTCTACTAGTTGTATTATTCACCCCTTCACATTCGATATTATCATTGACTTATAGACTGTATTTATTGTTAAAAACTTTAATAAATAAATGTACATATGCGTCATGTTTTATTGTTTCTTTTTCCCAAAGTTCTTGCATTGATTCGAACTGATAATTTTACTTCATAATAAAGTTTGAACCATTATTATGTAATTGTTTGTATTGTGTTAATGTTATCTACTGGACTACAGTAATCACCTTTGTTCTAAAGAATGAGTAATCATTTGAATTTTGATGAAGGAGAGACCTTTTAGAGGAGAAGATTAAGGAAGTTCTTTTCAAACTGCAAAAGGCCTAATATGGGACAAATGTGTTGTATTAACTTTATTATTCATGACCCTATGTTCAACAATGTTCCCACTGTATGAAATTATTCCACAGTTAAACAAAAAGATGGAACTATTTGAATATCATAAAAAGATGCTTCCATCTACTAGTTTGTTCCTATTGTGTGAAAACACTTCGGCAAACTGTAAATTGTACTCAAGATTTGCAGTGTTCATGCCACCAACTAATTCTGGAATCCATGTAATAAAAGCGTATCATAATTCCAGATATAAAATATATCACTATTATGTGTAATGTCAAAAACTGTAAAAGAATAAACTGATATTGAGTAATCTATGGAAGTTAGATTTTATTTTTATTCTTTTGTAAATGTCGCTTTATAACTAGATTCTATTATTGAATAAAGCCATATTATTGAAGGGTAAAAGAACATACATCGACTGTATACGCTTATAAAATATGAATTAGGAGTGTAGTACACAACTATATGACCTACTGATATAAATCATGGCTATGTAGCCAAGACAAAACTATAAATTTACAAAGGAGTTTTAACATGTCAGTGATTTATATATTAAAATTTTTCTTTAAAATTGTAACTTACTGAATGCATTTAAAAATAGTGCAATATGTTGTAATTGAATATTTGCATTGTAAGTAGTATTAGATATAATACGACTACATATACAGTTGAAATCCAAATTAAATAAGCTTCATTAAACTACTTCATTCACTTATTCATTATTTATGGTTATTTGCTAACAAAACAAGGTTATACATCAAATTGTTTTATCATGATATCAAGTAGATACAATCATACTACACATTGTTTTATCTATTATCTAATTGTAATGCCTATGAAAATTTGTAGGCAAAGTGGAGGTATTTTGTAAAATTATACTATTGTGTTATGTAGAATATGAATAAACAATTTCCTGATTCTAATTTTAGTTTAATGAATGTAATGCAATCTTCATATATTGTATCAATTTTTGACAACAGTTCTAGAGAAAAATACACTTAAAAAATTATACACATGCAACAAAAAGCATTATATAGAGACAGTCAGTTTTGTGAGTATCATAGAAGTGACATGATACTTATCATTGAAGACTAAGTCATATAATTTTTGAGATAAGAAGACTTGAAGAAAGTAGTTGGCTTGATGAGCGATAATGCATTAAGTTGTCATAAAAATTCATGATATGCAAAGAAAAGTTCTTGAATAGGTAATCGGGTGTCATGAAGAATGTTGAATTCAAATTTAATATCATAAATAAAAAACGAGGAAAGCACTGCACACCACTTTCGTCTTAGTATGGGACTCTTCAGTCGTGCGCATTCACAACCCACCAGGAAGTTGGGTCCAGAACCTTTAAGCTTCACAGCAAGCGTTTAACCACTAAATCAATGAGCCTGTTTCGAATTGTCCAGTACTTTCTGGTTTCCAATGACTAAATCGTGATATCAAATTTTTCGATATGTACCCGAGATGTTGTAATAATGTTACCCTATCTTACTGGACATTCATTCAAATAAATGTTGCTAGTCAACAGCCCTATAGATAACTTAAAAACTTTTGAAACTAAACATCGAAATCTACAATTAAAACACTAAAATGATTTTCTAATCATCATAAATGAAATTAATATAATGATCATAAATATTGTAGAAAATTAGTGGTCAAAATAGACGGATTTAAAACCATATGCATAAATCCATTTATCATTGTATCATACATTTAGAGTACAAACTTACGGAAAAGGTCTTTTATAAAAGTTTTAAATGAAAAGATGAATGGAGAAAAACACCATGAATGGAGAAAACCGTAAATTAAGAAAAGTTTTGTTCATTTTATGTGCTTTTTTTCTCGAAAATATCGTTACCAACTTTGGTGGTCATAATCCCTTTGTATTATGTAGCATTAATCTTTCAAAATTCTTAAAAAAGTTATTTTATGTTTATTCTCTATTCTTAAAAGGAAATATAAATGTGTACACCATAGTAGTAACATTTATAAGTGCCATGCATGCTCTATGATGTACACATAAGTGAGAAGAGTATTTACTGTGTTTATCTATCGCCCCCCCTCTAATTTTTATTTCATTGTAATTATTGTACGACATGCAAATATGTTCTTAAACTAATCTATGTATTCCGTTTTCCACATTTTGTATCAAAACTTTATTTTTATGATTCATAAATGATTTTCTTGCTTCTTTGGAAGGGGGTTATGCTTACAAATTTTATAGTGTTATTTAAAAAATAATAGTATCTACTTGTTTTCTTTTTCTAATGTTTTAGTATATTAGTGTATACCCATTATTGTTAGAATGATTAAGAGGCACTCTCTAATGTCCAATGCTGATATTGAGTATAGAATATTCGATAATTGGTAGTTAACCCTGAATGGACCACTCAGGTCGAACATATGTGACAAATATCTGTTTTTAACTTTTGTGCAACTAGAATATAAGTATGTTTCAAACGAACTATCAGTAATAACGCCAATATATGATCTTATGCTGTAAATTATAAGAGGTGATATAGACTTTTTGAGTGAGGTTCACATGTCAACTATAATACATTATTGGAAGCCTTCGAAGTGGATATCATTTTTTAAACGGCGTTTTCATGTTCGATGCATCATATGACGATATCCAATTTATCAACCAACAACTGTCATTAGTTCAACAGAAAAAATAATATTTAATTTAATTTATTTTATTTTACTAATTAGAAGTAGTCAATAAGGAATATACTATTCATATTGATTCATTCACCATCTTATGTGAAAAAATACCTTGTATTAATAATGCATTATAAACAATACATGATTTTAATGCAGTTTAGTCTTACCTTTAATACATGGTGTGTCAGGGAGGCGTGTTTGCTTATAACCATCTTGACAACGATTACATGCTTGTCCGATAACTCC